>JAEVFF010000655.1:104084-194414 GCA_018901945.1 Pugionium dolabratum
TGCTGATTACGGAGGCAGGAGAGTATGAGTCCCAAGATGAAGAGGACTATGAACCAGAAGGAGAGTACGGTGACATTGAGTACCCTGATGTGGGTGAAGTGCTGGTCACTAGACGTATCCTCAGTGCAATGGTGGATCCTTCAGAGACCATCCAAAGGGAGAACATCTTCCACAACCGTTGCACCATCAAGGGCAAGGTATGTAACCTCATCATAGATGGTGGTTCTTGCACTAACGTTGCTAGTGCATATATGGTTGATAAGCTAGGTCTAGAGAAGACAAGCATCCTCGACCGTATAGACTGAGATGGCTCGATGACAAAGTGGAGCTCAAGATCCATGAGCAAGTCACTGTGCCATTCAGTGTGGGCAAGTACCAAGACCAAGTCGTATGCGACGTGGTGCCCATGCAAGCTGGCCATCTTCTGCTAGGAAGACCATGGCAGTTTGACAAAGAGACCAGGCATGATGGCCGAACCAATCTCTATACTTTTGTGCATGACAAAAGAAAGGTCAGCTTGGCTCCTCTTACACCTGCCCAGGTACATGAGCTACAACTCCAAATGAGTAAGGAAAAAAAACTTATCAAGTCTAATTTTCTTATTCAACCAAGCCATGTCCGGAGAGCTTTAGCCTCGAAGGATTTAATGTTACTAATTGTTTTCAAAGAAGTGTTGAGTGTAGAAAAAGGACAGGTAGAGCTACCTCCTGAAGTAGCAACTCTCCTCAACAAGTTCCAAGATGTATTTCCAGAGGAGATACCAGTAGGCTTGCCTCCTTTACATGGCATAGAACACCAGATTGATCTAGGGCCCGGAGCAGCTCTGCCCAACCGGCCAGCCTACAGGATGAGTCCAGAGGAGTCCAAGGAGCTTGAGAAGCAAGTCAAGGAGCTCCTGGAGAAAGGATATGTTCGAGAGAGCCTCAGTCTATGTGCCGTACCAGTGCTACTAGTGCCCAAGAAGGATGGGACTTGGCGCATGTGCGTGGACTGCCGAGCAATCAACAACATTACAGTCAAGTACCGGCATCCAATACCATGACGGGATGACATGCTAGATGAGTTGAGTGGAGCCACGGTCTTCTCCAAGATAGACCTCAACAGTGGATACCACCAGGTAAGAATGAAGGAAGGTGATGAGTGGAAGACTGCTTTCAAGACAAAGCAAGGGCTCTACGAGTGGACAGTCATTCCATTTGGCTTGACTAATGCCCCAAGCACCTTCATGCGCCTTATGAACCAAGTTCTTAGGGCGTACATCAGTAAGTTCGTAGTAGTTTACTTTGATGACATTTTGTTTTATAGTAAGTGCCTACGGGAACACCTCACACATCTTGAGATGGTACTTAAAACCCTTCGACAAGAAGAGCTTTATGCCAATCTCAAGAAGTGCACCTTTTGTACTGATAAGCTTGTCTTTTAGGTTTTGTTGTAAGTTCACAGGGCCTACAGGTTGATGAAGAGAAGATTCGAGCCATACAAGAATGGCCAACACCAGGAAACATCGGCCAAGTAAGGAGCTTCCACGGACTGGCCAGCTTCTATAGGAGATTCGTGCCCAACTTCAGCAGTATTGCCTCACCACTGACGGCAGTAGTGAAGAAGAACGTGGGATTCAGCTGGGGAGAAGCTCAGGAGAAGGCATTCCAGGCCTTGAAGGACAGCCTTACACATGCACCAGTGCTAGTCCTGCCCGACTTCAACAAGACGTTTGAAGTGGAGTGTGATGCCTCTGGAATAGGCATAGGAGCAGTGCTAACCCAAGGAGGGAGACCAGTGGCATACTTCAGTGAGAAGCTAGGTGGTGCCTCACTGAACTACCCCACTTATGACAAGGAGCTTTATGCCCTTGTCCGAGCATTGGAGACTTGGCAGCATTACTTGCTGTCCAAGGAGTTTGTGATCCACACTGATCATGAGACTCTCAAACACCTCAGAGGGCAAACCAATCTCAAGAGGAGACATGCCAGGTGGATGGAGTTCATAGAGACCTTCCCGTACATCATCAAGTACAAGAAGGGCAAAGACAATGTGGTAGCCGATGCACTATCAAGGAGGTTTGCCTTGATATCAACCATGGAGGCAAAGGTCCTAGGATTCGAGCACATCAAGGACATATACAAGGATGATCCTGACTTTGCTGAGAGCTACAAGGAGTGTGGCACAGGGAGTCATGGCAAGTTCTACATCCATGAGGGATTCTTGTTCCGAGAAAGAAGGCTGTGCATACCACAAGGATCATTAAGGGAGCTTATCATCCGAGAAGCTCATGGAGGAGGACTCATGGGCCACTTTGGTGTCGACAAGACTCTAGCAGTGGTCAAGGAGCACTTCTACTGGCCACACATCAAGAGGACAGTAGAAGCTCATTGTGCAAGATGCATCACTTGCAAGAAGGCAAAGTCCCGAGTGCAACCTCACGGGTTGTATCTCCCACTGCCCATACCTACACATCCATGGGTGGACATCTCAATGGACTTTGTTCTAGGTCTGCCCAAGATCAACCACAAAGATGCAATCTTTGTAGTGGTGGACAGATTCTCCAAGATGGCACACTTCATTCCATGTGCCAATGTCAATGATGCCACACAAACAGCTGAGCTGTTCTTCAGGGAGATAGTACGGCTTCATGGAGTGCCAAGGACCATCGTATCAGACAGGGACACCAAGTTCCTCAGCCATTTCTGGAGGACCCTTTGGAAGAAGCTAGGCACGAAGCTACTCTTCTCTACCACCTGCCATCCTCAAACCGATGGCCAAACTGAAGTTGTCAACAGGACACTATCAACTCTTCTCAGGACTACACTAGGGAAGAACCTCAAGACTTGGGTGGAGTGCCTGCCATTCATAGAGTTCGCTTACAACCGAGCCGTGCACTCAGCAACCAAGAAGACACCATTTGAAGTAGTATACGGCTTCAACCCTCTCACCCCATTGGAGCAAACGCCACTGCCACCAGCAGAGATGACCAACCTCAACGGAGCATCCAAGGCAGAGTTCATAAGGAAGTTACACCAGAAGGTAGCAGAAAACTTGGAGAAGAGGACCGGGCAGTACGTGACTCATGCCAACAAGAGAAGAAAGGAGGTGATCTTTCAACCAGGCGATTGGGTGTGGCTACACCTACGGCAGGAGAGGTTCCCAAACCTAAGGAGTTTCAAGCTAGCACCAAGAGGAGATGGACCATTCAGAGTGCTCGAGAGGATCAACAACAACGCCTACCGGATCGAGCTGCCAGGTGAGTTTAATGTGTCCAATACGTTCAATGTTACTGACTTAGCCCCTTTCCATGCAGATGAACCAGTTTTGAGGACAAAACCTACTGAAGAGGGAGGGAATGATGAGGACATCAGGTCGTACATCCAGCCAGGAGACCAGACTGGCCGACCAGGAAGCTTGCCCGAGACAGCAGGACCATCTGGCGTGCCTGCCGGACCAGACAGTACCGCCGGACCTTCGACCTATAGGACCAGACCGATCAGCATTGCCGGCGGAGAGGCCCAAGCTTCCGGCACACTTTGTGGTGACGTGGATGACACTGCCGGTCCCCCTGGTGACACCGCCGACTTCGGGATCAACTTGGCTGGTCCTAAAGGCATTTCGGCCAGTACCTCGCACAGTCCAGCTAGTACAGCCGATCCAGCCGAGTGCACGAGCATTTCAATTTCTACACAAGGAAACTCGGACCAGATAATCTACCAGCTTCAGGACATGCATCTAAAGGAAGTCTCCACACCAGTAGTGCCACCAGGAGCAATGACAAGGAGCAGATCAAGAGCACTCTTCCACAAGTTCAGCTTATGGGTCGACAAGCTCCTAGAGGAAGATCGACTAAGGACATTGGGCCAGAAGTGCAAAGAAGAGTCCAAAGGCTTCTCAACAATGCAAGGGACTTCAGAGACTTGGGCTTTAGTGGCAAGAGAGTTCAGGGCCCAAAGATTCCTAACCCTACTCCAAGTCGAAGACTAGGAGCAAGGCGCGTGCATGCCACAAGGACGGCCACCTTCCATTTCTTGGCCGTGAGGTAAGAAAGATAAGTTTTCAATTCGAATATATGCCTCTTTCTGTTTTGCAGGGTAGGATCTAGAATGTTTACATTTTTGAGTCAAAGACATTTTAGGAATAGGTCTTTTTCGGTTATGCACTTTTGTACATTTTCCATTTGTGCACTTTTGTAAACTTTCTTTTTCTTTCTTTGAGTCGACCCTAGAAGGTCAAGCTGTCGAGCATATTAATAAGGCTCCTTCCAGCATTGTAGTTTGACAACCTTTTTGATATCAATAAAGTAGAACTTTCTTCCAACAAGCTTTCTCTACTTGTGCACTTAGAATCTAGTCGCGACCAGCCCTCCTAGCTCTAAGGTTGTGATTTATCACGAGGTTCATCATCCTTCGTGTGGTTCACCTCACCTTTCCATCCAATACCAAACCAAAAACCCCTATCCAAGAAGTCTAAGGTTGAGTTTCTCACCTAACCTTCTCCAAACAGCCCACGCACATCCAAGCCTTGAATCGAGGCTTGTATCAGTACCTAACGGGTTTTCTAGCAAATTGAAACCACATTTCATGCTTTTTCTTGACTTGGAATTGCTTTGTAATCATAATATGGCCCAGTGTACCGGAATAAATCGGCTTCTCACATATGTAAATAAGTTTCGCAAAAGGTGAATTTATTATTTGTTCACATTCATCATCGTCAAGTGAATTGAGAATTTTTGTAATCCTCCAAGAGGTATGGTACACATTAACTCTTTCGTCTTCTGGTTCTTCTCCTATCACAAACAGTCTAGGCGAAAAGTTATGATTAGTTTTCTGAAATGTAAATATCATGTAATGGTTAGCATTACATCATAACAAAAATAATTATCGGAAAATATTTGTAATAGACATGTAAGAATAAAAGTTATCGTGTAATACTTAGAGTTAACCCACGAATATCACATAAACCAATAGAAGGTGGGAAATAAACAGAGAACAATTTGAAATCGAGAGATATGAGTGTAAGAATGTTCTGAAACGACAACATACGTCCCAACATATGAAGGTCAATTTTTTAAAAAGCTATTGAGAAGGTTATATTAATCAAAATCCATAGACGTTAACAACGTGGTAATATGTCTAAAACAATCGAAATAATTATACATTGAAAATCGATTTACATGTAACAATAAAAGTTATCATGTAAGACTTAGAGTTAACCCACTAATATAATATAAATCAATAGTCGGGCAATAAACAGGGAAATGTTTGAAATCGAGAGACACTAGTGTAAAAAATATTTTGAAAACGACAACATACGTCGCATCATATGAAGGTCAATTTCTTAAAAAACTATTGAGAATGTTATATTAATCGAAATCCATAGACGTTAACAACGTGGTGATATGTCTATAAAAATAAAAAATATATATATATCGAAGACCGATTTCATCTGAAGATTATTTTTAAAAAAAAAACAAAAAACAAAAAACTAATCCAAAAAAATGGTAAAGAATTTTTCAAACGTGTTGGAAACAGGGGCGCTTTCAAAACAAAAACTCTTTACATGCAATCCCACGAACATATTAAATCCCGATTTTATAGCAACCCGTAATGGAAAAAACAAAAAGGAACAATATCAAAACTTCAAAAAAAACCGGTAGATCGAAGTTACATTTGAGGAAAAATCGGTGAACCCAACCCAAATCACTAAATGTAATTAAATTATTTCTCTACTGGAAAACAAATAATCCAACCAGAACAGTAACAAATCTTCAAAAAACAACCGCTCTAAAGACAAAAATCGCATATAGCTACTCTAAATTGGTGAACCCAAATCACAAAATCGCAAAAATAAAACTATTATAAACACAAAAATCGCATATAACTTCAAATATGTAGCTAACACGCTGTGATGCATGTGTATAAACGAAAAAGGATGATAATTTTAAGTGTATTTCTTCGTCAGCACCAGTCGCCATATTTGTGTTTTTATTTTTTTTTGGGGTTATTGAGTGGAAAACTTATAAGAAACTATGACGGAGTCCTAGACATATTTGTCACTGAATATTTTCGTTTTGTGACCATTTGCAATAAGTTTTCAAACAAGCAATTTTTAACAGATGAAGAGTTAACTCTATTTCCTTTTAAAATCTAATAAATTTAAAAATATTAGTCAGGAATTCTAAATTGGGAAACAAATCAAAATATGACCTTTTACACCCCTCACTTTGCTAATTTTGAAAGGCAGAACTAATTTTTAGTTTGCTACCATACTTTTACCGTAACTTTTTTTTTATCTCCATACATTGTTTTCATTTTACGTGCATACAGATCAAAAAAATCAGAGAAAGAAGTGTACTTGGGATTAAGACATCATCTAATATTGGATGTTGGTGTCCCAAAGCTTGGTGAATTTAGTATAATCTTTGCAGATGATTTATTATTATGTGAGAGTTTTAGTTGTCCTGAAAGAAATGCACTTCACAAACTAACAGATTTTCTCATGAGTTTTATCCTTTGGCTTTTCAGCGCACGAATGTTAGGTGTAATTTTGCAGACTTAATGAGAATCTATTTGGGTAGGTGTAATATCTGCTTTCTCTTGCAATTCACCAATGATAGATAGAAACAAAACATTATTTGAGCGTAAAAAGAATAACCACCTCAATAAGTTCGCAAGTCTTTAAAATCATTTTAAAATTCTACTTTATGTATCAAGCTGGTCATTAGGCCTGGGTTTTCGGTTTATTCGGTTTATTCGGGTCGGTTTATCCGGTTTTCGGGTTTTACGGTTTGAGAAAAAGCTGTCCGAAAAAAAATTATAAGAAATCGGTTCGGTTCGGTTTTTTTATCGGTTTAATCGGTTCAGTTTTTGATAAATAAAACCGTTCCGAATTAAACCGAAATATAATTTGATTTTCGGTTCAATAATTATAAATTTAGCTTTAATCGGTTTTCTGTTCGGTATTTCGGGTTTTTTGGTTAAATTCAATTAAATTCATAGGTTTAATTCAATTTACTTCGGTTTAATTCGGGTTTTTCGGGTTTTTCGAATTTTTCGGGTTTTTTGGATTTTTCGAGTTTTTCGGATAATTTCGGTTTAATATTAACAACCAAAACTTAAACATGAAATTTCACAATAAAACATTGCAATAATAAAAATACAAGAAAAAATCTAAATCCTTAAATCAATGAAAAAATGAAAGTGGAAAATCCAAGAGATAAACTTGTGATCCAGTGACAAGAAGTGGATCAAATACACATGTTCCAAAAATTACTAAAACCACTTTGTAAAATCAAGATTACAGCAAACAAAGAAAATAGTCGATAAGAAGGAGGAGAAGAAAAAGAAGAAGAAGAAGAAAAAGAAGAAGAAGACGTAGAAGAAGAAGAAGACGACGAAGAAGAAAACGACGAAAAAGAAGAAAACGACAAAGAAGAAGAAGACGAAAAAGAAGAAAACGACGAAAAAGAAGAAAACATAGAAGAAAGAGGAGAAAAGGAGGAAGAGGAGGAGGAAGAAGAAAAAGGTAGAAAATTTTTCAGATGGTTGCAAAAAGAAGAAGAAGAGATTTTTCAGATCTGAAATTTTTTTCAGATCGGCCGCAAATGGGAAAAGAAACTTCGAGTTTCTCTAAAACATTTAGGGTTGCAGTTTATATAGGTGAGTCGATTATCGGTTTAAGAAAACCGATCAGTTTGGTGTTCCCAAACCGAACCGAAATATAAACCGAATAAAATTAATTATTTAGCCGATCGGTTTAGCAGTTAAAATTAAATGAAAACCGAAACCGAAAATTTCGGTTCGGTCGGTTCGGATTTTTCGGTTTTCACCGAAAACCCAGCCCTACTGGTCATACTGTAGAGAAAATCGATAAAGAAACATAAAAGTTAAAGCCTTGCCGGCATTACAAAACCAGAGTCGTCGGGTCTCAAACACAGAAATTGAGGTAAACAAAAAAAAACCAATTTCCCAACACAGAAGGGCTACTAATAGACCAAAATCAGGTATAATCTATGTGTAAACACACAACCTCTGTGTATTGGAAAAAAGCCAAAGAGTCCTTGTGTATAGAATGGATTCAAGTGAGAAGATGGACAAGAGAACACGAAGTATCATTTACCTACTTCCACTATCATCTTCGCTGTCATCGCTGCCATCGCTGCGTATGTAAACCGAAATTGTACATAAGTGATATAGAAAAATTTTACCATTTTCGATATATTATACATCCAAGGAAGGATTAAGGAGAAGCAGACGGGATTAGAGCAAGACTAAAAATAACAATGTTTACCTCTGTTCAGGTAGCTTTGATAACCGTCGGGCATCTAATCCTGTAATATATTTTTGAGCGGCTTGAAGATTTTCAATAACCTTTGTTAATTGGAACACGTGCAAAGCACATCTTTCTGCAGCAAGTTTCACAGGTGTGCTTCCATCCTTTAAACATTCAGCAAGTGGAGGCCCAATGACATTCACATTTGCCATTGTTGCTGTTGGGTTTTCCTGTAACAAAACACGTCTCATACGTTTACCGTTTCACGTTTCTCCAACAAATGAAACAACTACTCGAGGCTTTACACTTACTTTTGCAAAAGCTTTAAGTGAAGACAGCGCTCTTCTTCGGACCTCACTTGAATCATCATGCAAAGCTGAGACTACCGATGAAAGGATATCGATAACCACTCTCGTGTTGGATGGATCTCTTGCCTGTTGATGTAGCAAAAGCCTTCCCAATGCCTTTGTTGAGGTTTCCCGTAATGGAAACTATTCATAAGAATATGTCAGGAATCTATGGTTATACAGACAAGAAACCAAAACCGGGGAAAGTCTTATTTCTCACTCATTGTTACCTTCTCGTCCTTCAAAGAGCTCTTAAGAGAATTTAACATTGACGAATAGAGTGAAGATGTCATAACGGTTGAAGGGTTGTGCTTCAGCAAGGATGCAATACAGAGAACTGATCCATGCCTAGCACTCCATTTTTGTGAAGCAGATACATCTCTGACTTCCTGAAGCAAAACACTAAGTTGTGCAGCTTCAAAGTACTGCAAAAATAGGACAAGTACGAAGCTTAGGCTTCATCAAAGCATATAAATAATCAATACCTAAACACACCTTGATTCTAATTTCAACGAATATGATAACAAAAAAATATCTGTGTCAAGAAACATATAACTAATATGAAGAAAAGGCAACCCTACGCATGTACGAAGCCCTACCTGTGATAAAACACCAAGCATGCTTGTAGCAGAAATTCGAACTTGATCATCATCATTGTGCATTAGATCCTTTAGGAGATAAAAAATGCGTATTTTAACAGCAGGCCCAATGCTCTTCCCAGCATGCTTTACTACACCACTCATAGCAGATAGAATCGCCTCACGTACCCCAGAGTCTGCAGCCTGATACATATAACAAATCACAACTAGATACACAGATTAAGAAATTATGCATTTGTTGCTAAAAGAATTTGCAACAAGTACCTGGAAACTTGTCATCAAGTCACCAACTAATGGGTCAATCCTTGTGCTTAATGCACTAAGCTTTCCCAAAGCAAGTGCAGCACTAGAACGGATGGCCCTGCAATGTGAAGGTGTTAGATCGAAGTAGACGAGAACATGATAGTGACTAACAACTCCACTTCTAGGAAACATTATAGTGACATATATACCATAACTACTGTCATAACATATCTCACAGACGTATTCTTTATATCAAGTAAAATCAACATATACATTACTTGGGAAAAAGGTTGTCAAACTGACTAAAAGCTTTTAGATGCAGAGTTGCGGATGAATCTAGTCCACCAAGGCAGATGTAGCCTTCTTATAGATGGAAACAGTCGAATTTTACAAATACAACACACCAAAAAAGTATCAGATGAGCAAGACTTGCTTAACATTTCGTGAAATTAGTCATGTATCTGTTTATTTTAAAATTTAATCTTTGCTCTTCCACTAAATCCACACTGTTGTATAGGTAATTCTTCCCTTTCATTAGACATTTATAAACTTCAGTTTCACTCAAGTTGGGATACCGAAGACTAACCTTGTAGAGTCTTGTAGACACTTGACAAATGTTGTCTGAAGTTGAGGGAGGAATGGCTTAAGGGCAATCCCACCCCTCTGTATTAGGATGATTAATGTAGTCAAGATAGCGCTTTTCACCTGCCATGGAAATCGATCTCCTATGATTCGAATAAGAGGCCTGAAATAACAAGAAACGGTATCTCAGCTCAACAGACAGTGATACCTTAAAAAGTTGATGGTATTTTTGAGTCAAAGGTCATCTGACATCATTAAAGTATCCATCAAAAAGCTTGATGGTATTTTTATCTGGATAACTTTATGTTTAGAGTTTCTTATGTGCTATCCAAGTCCAAAATTGAAAATACAAACGGATTCATAGCAGAAATATCCAAACAAGGAAACGAAGATTCACACACTGCATACCCGGTTATTGGTATGACGAACTCCTTCAACGCTTGCTCGCTAGTAACTTCAATAAGCTCACCAAGACCAAGTGCAGCTTGCTCTCTTAATTCGGCTGAACCACTAATTAGACCCTAAAAACCATAGCAAAAGGATAATACGGGGTAGATCTGAGAACAAAATAACTGTTTGTTACTCTTGTACAATCAATAAAGAACTTTTTGCATTTTTTAACTGAGCTTCATCTTAACTTTGGTAAGAAAATTGTAAATGCGAGAAACTCAAGCCACCCAGATGGTGGCTTTAACCACTACAAAGCAAGGTATAAAGAATACCTGTAGAAATACTGGAAGTAATGGCTTAAGGGATTTGGGGAGGCATAAACCAGGAATGACAACATATCCTCCCTGCAATTCACGTAACACATACAGGTATTAGTTTACAGAAAATGTTATTGCATCTATTATATCGTGACATTCTCTCAAACATAGCACAAAATTTCACCTTTCGCTTTCTGCGCTCTTTGTCCCTAGCTGTAGAAACAGCATCACGTACAAGTTTTATATATGAAGGAAGTACTTCCTTTGGAACTGAATCGATAACCCTAGCCAAAGCTTCCCACGAAGCCTGTTTAAAAGAGAGTAAGTTAGACAAGACATGCTCACTTCAGTTCTTTTAGTTCTCGTCATGTAGCCTACCGCAACAGTTGTTGAATCAGAATCACTGAGCATAACAATCAAGGTAGATATCATGTTTGGAGCTTCATCAATCAGGTAAAGTTTGCTACTCTTGTAGAAGTAACCAATCAGATACGACGAACTTCTTCTTATTGATGCCTGAAAACAAGCAATTTAAAAATCTAAATTACTCATCGCAAAATTAAATACCCAAATTAAAAAGGGTAAAATACGAACCTGACTATCAGACACTCCTTTGAGAAGTTCTGATAGCAGAGTATCAACTCCTTCTTCATCAATGACAAGCTCCACCTTCTCTGCTGCCTCTTGTGCCAATTCTTGGACTTCCTGCGACAAGAAAAGGAATCTTAATCTCAGAAAAAATATCTTTCAATACAAACATAAGGGTGAAGACATTCTCATTGTACTTTATTTTCATCTCCCATTGCAGAGAGCAACGCAGGAAGTATGGTCCCAAGATGAGTGTTAAAACCAGCACCAGCGACTTCAGCTAAGGCTCCAATAGCATGTGCATTTAAGGCACTAGACAGTATTTTCAAATGTTTGAGATAGCCAAAAGTAATGCATCATGCTTGATGATGCATATATACAATACACAAAAGCAACACATACGAGAGAGGAAGATGGACAAGCTTGGGCAAGATATGTGGAAGAACAGCTGCTGTCCTAACACTGAAATTGCAGAAGTAAATTCAGCAAACCAGCGAAATTTGACCTGGTAAGGGGAACAACAAGCCCTAGGAAACAGTAGACAAAACCTTATAATTTGTTTAAGCCCATCCAGGGCAGTACTAGACATTTCATCATCCTCTAATGCTTCGAGAAGAGTTGGGATGATCTCATCCATTGCTTGTAATCCAGCGCTCTACATGTCAAAATTAGACGAACGATAAATAGTGTCAACAGAAACAATCTGGCAAGCAGCACATGCCAGTACAGGTACCTTGTAAAGAGTGCTGAATGCTAGCCCAGCAGATTCACGAACCTCAAGAGCACTGTAGACAAAAATTGTTGAAGTTTAGAATGTTAATTCTTTCAACAGCATAATGAAAGGTGCTGAATTAGAAGCTGATGCATGAAGAATAAATCAAACCTATCACAAAGCGCTGTTCGAATGGTGGGAATGAGCTGATCCATGAAACTCAGCAATTGACTCCTCCCAGCACTTGCCATCACTTCATTCAGGCCAATGCATACACCCTGTCAATCATTTATTATAATACCAAGCCAATGTGTTAGGAGATGAATACCATGTTCCTGATAAGTCTCCATATCAGATTTAAGCAATCAATCCTATGCTAGCATCAGATGGTCAATATGGAGACTCTTTAACATCACATATAAACATATAACCATGAATAAGGTCAAATTCATTGAGCATAAATTTCTTGAGAAAAGAGAGATTAAATTAATGCTTCGACATGAAGCTTACTTGTCTTTTGTCAACATCTGGATCTTTCAGTCCTTTAGCTAAAATTGGAATGATAAGTGGAAGCACCCTTTCACCAAGCTTCCTGACCAGCTCTCCAAGTGATCTTGCTGCTACCTGAACAGCATACTAAACTTAAGCAAATGCAGGTTAAGAAATATAAAGAAAGAAAGAAAAGACAAGTAGGATCCAAACCTGCCGCCTTTCAGATGATGGTGATGCTAAAGAAGAAATTAAGGTACTCATCAAAATTGGCATTATTTCCTTCAGTGTTTTTGGTGTGTTTGCTACAATGGTTTTCCATACATGTAGTGCTGCCTGGAAAGAACAGATTTTTTTTAACTTTCATCTCAAGATTAAAAATATTCAAACAAGAAACGTAGGTAAAGCATTAACAACATTACCTGACGAACAGACAGGCTAACATCAGTCCGGACCATATATAATGCAGCAAGAACTTCATTGCGTTTGTCCATTCCTAGAATATCAATAATTGCACGACCCTGTGCTTCGGTACTTGCACCTTCATCATCACTTCCACCTTCCAGCAGAGCTTTACCCGATGTACCAGCAACCTAGCGCAAAAGCTTAAATATTAAGGCAAGTTGGGACCTATGTACACCTTTTATCAAAATTTTCATGGTGATATCTTCATTTCTCACTACTGCTGAAGCTAATAGTACATTATATCATTTTCCTAAGAACCTGTACATTTAACAGTACACACTAAAAACCAGGAATTGCAAAATCTATATTAGGCTAGAGGATGAATACATTGGTTACCAAAGAAATACTGGACTACAAGTTTTGAGAGGTACGATAGAAACAAGAAAAACATAGCTCAAAAAATTGCTGTTAACCTTGAACAATAGATCCCCAAGCAGTTCAACAGAACTTTGACGGATTCGCCAATTGTCATTAAAAATACCATCCTCCACAGCTGGAAGAAGAAGAGGCAGAGACCTGAAAAACCAATGATGCCAATTTTAACTACAGGATCCGATCTCCTGATACAAGACCTGAGATCTTAAATATAAAAGAAGCTTCTGCTAAATATCAACTACCAATTAAAACAGAATTTGTCAATTTAATCTAACACAGGGTACTTGAATTTATAAACTGATACAAATCGAGCAACAGAGGTACCTAGTAACACCATTTCAGGACTAATCAAATGGGTTGAAAATCTAATCAATCTACGGATCATAGTAAGTCAACAATAAAGAATCAAGTGAACCACACAAAAAAAAGAGTAACAGATGTAGTATAAATTCACACGTTGTTGCATGGTGCTCCACCAGCACATGGCCAGCCCCCAGGGCTGCATCACGGACTGATTCATTCTCGTCAGCAAGACCTAAGGAATTATCACACCATCAGCTTATTCAATAAGTCAAAAGCTAGTTTAGAGGTAAAAGATCTGCCAGAAAGTGATAGGTTCACCATCCAGAATGGCCGGTAACACAAGCTGCAAGTAGTTCTGGAATTGAGCACCCAAGGATCTTGGTAAGAACTGCGATTAACACACAAAAGCTTTTTTTTTAAATCATACAAAAGTGAAGTTTGAGGAATATCTGAAGGGTGAATAGAGTTAACCTTGAAAAGTGTAAGGTATCCATCGCGGACTGATGCTTTTTGATGAGAACAATGACGAATGAGATCAGGAAGTACATCCTCAAAGTACTCTGTCCCAAGAGCTGCTAAAACCTGAAGAGAACATAAGGAGAAAGAATGCTAACATACGCAGGTACAATTTGTAGGAAACAACTCTTATGCAGAAGCTGAGATTGCAGCATGCTATATCTCCAAATATGCCATACACCATATCAGTTTCAAGTGTACTTGAACTTGATCCAAACATTACAAGATGGTACCAAGTAACTCGCACAAACATATACATACAGAGACTTCTCATTTACTTAAACGAAGATTAAGAGAATCTATCTACTTAAACATGAATGATAAAATCCTAATAGCCCTGCAATGATGTACTGGAAAATGTGAAGATAACAATATTGAGCTCCTAGTTTCATAGCTAACAGAAAATTTAGTGCATTTTTAAGACATCAAACCAGTTGTTTTGGCTAAACGAAACAAAGCCACCAAAAACACATCTTATTCTACATACCTCACTTAATCCCTGAGCAGCTCCAGACCTTTCAACATTGCTTGTCTCAGATTTTAGAGATTCAAATAGCCATGGAACAAGATCCGGGAAATTTTCCTCTCCCATTCCTCTGATAAGTGAACCAACAGCCCTTGCTGCCACAGAACGTACCTCAGGAATTGGATCCACAAGAACCTGAAAATTCCAGTGTTCAACTGAATAAATATCTTATGTAACACATCTAATTATTTTGGTAAGAACAACAAATTACCTTTTTAACCTCAGGAAGAAGCAATCCTATGTAAGGAATCATATCTTTTGGCTCTGTCACCAAAGAACACATATTACCGACAATTTGAGAAGCTTTCTTTTTTGTTTCAGAACTTCTTTCTCGCAATCCTCTATGCACTATTGGTACCAATAGTGCAAGTGAAGGGGCATCAACAGTATTAATGAATGTTGTCTGTAATAAGAGAAGAAAGAGCTATAACAAGCAAAAGAAGAGAAGAATAATCAGAAGGCCAATGAATATGGATCCTCACTTGAAGAAGGATGTCAAGACAATGTCGTGTGTAATCATTGGGATCTGTTAAGGCCAATAGAAGAGTGGGGACAAGGGAGGCTATCTCTGGGTTCTTTATGACACTTCCAACCTAATAACAATGGTGGGAGCAAATTTCTAGTCAGTAAAGTCCATGAAATATGGAATTCGTTCTGCTATATCAGTCCAACCTGCTGTAGGGCCAACTGGCCAGCTGACTGAACTTTTGGATGTGTATCCGTCAAAACCTGTAAAAAAAAATTCATGAATCAGATAATATAAAATATTCAATAGAAATCAAATATCTCCACTCTTACGGTTAAGAAGAACCTGAAAATTACATGCATTACACACCTCTGTAAGTTTTGGCACAACCCTAGGAAGGCATTGAGACAGTTGCTGAGGAGCACAAAATGCCATAGCTCCAAGGAGCTGTACACTGCTTTGCTTCGTTCTCCATGCTTTATCTTCAAGGCCCTATCAGAAACAACGAAATAAACAGAAAAGTACATGTCAAGTAAGCCCAAAGAATAAATGGAACTAGGAATGCCAAGAGTCCTAACTGAACATTATTTCTATGGCGCAGCACACAAAAGGGTAGAACTATAATAAAAATGAGTGATAAGCAAAATACAATTGTAGAAACATCCGTACATTTTCCATCTATTCTACTCTACCACAAAGCTTATAAAAATGATAAAAAAAATACAATATCACACATTTAACCAAATTTTTTTTTAAAAAAGATGATCATAAAGCAGAAGCACACGGCAATGCACAAAACCTTACTTATAGAACACCAAACTTAGAATTATTCAAAGTACTATAAACTATCACCTTGAGTAGAGAGGGAAGGACAAGTTTCACACCATACGCAGATAGATTAGACATCATAGCTCGAGCAGCACATTGTGCTGCTTCACGAACTGCCCCGACTTGATCAGAGAATGACACTAGAAGTAAGGGTAACATCTTGATCACATACCTAAACCAAAAGAATCAATTAGAGATTTCAGAAAATCGCAACATTAGCTTATGGCACATTGATCATTAGAAATTTCACTTACGGTTCAAATAATTTTCCGAGCTTCTCGCAGAGGCACTCAAATGCAAGTAGAGCTCCTTCACGCCGTTTTGCATAATTTCTGCACCCAAAACCCAAACAACTTAGCAGAAGTGAAGAAAGGTTTACATAATACCACTAATGTAAAAATGTATCACCAATGACGTAAAGAAAAAACAAACAGCAGTTAACCACCCCACTACAGTGAAATATTGATTTACAAGGTAGACTTTTCGTGTGAATATAAATTGGTTTTGCCTACAATGTATTACTAAAGACAACAACCAGTGGTTCTAATTCATGAAAATGAACTATTTGACTCTACACTATATGTTTCATGCACCAGTACTACAGTGAACAGCTACACGACCTCCACAAAATCGAGAAAAATTTCATCCACCACAAATTCCTCATATCCAAACACAAACGTGAACAGCATCACAGCCAACATGAACTCCACATGAAGCACACAGACATTAAATTTCAAAAATAATATAAACACGAAACTAAAAAGATGCAGTAGAGATACCTGTCGATAAGAGCTTCCTGTAAAGTGAGTACAAGACCATATTTCTTCAAGCTAGAAATTCCAAAGCCCATAACCACTCCCGCAAGACCAAAAGCTGCTCCTCTTCGCTCACCATATTTATCACTCTTCATTAGCTTATCCATGAGCCTTGAAAAAAGGGCAGGGGCATCGTCCTAACAACAAAGGGGAAATATACAATGATAGACCTTACAGGCTTGCACTACATGAAGCCAATTGATTGACTTCCCCGGCCAATGCCACTAGGAAACAAAGTAATAGCAAAATTTGTTTCAGTAAGATCTCAAAATTTGTAGGATACATACTTGCTTTGATAGCACAAGTGGAGAAAGGCATGTTGAGACTGCACGCTGAACAGATTCTGATGGTGTATTCAAAACTTCCAACAGCTTTTCCACGACAGTATGGACTTTAGGATCATCCTGTAATCATTAGTGAATATATGAGATAGAAAAGAAAATCATGTGCATTGCAACAAAATTTAAAATACTGGTAGAGTTATCACTTTTGCTAAGTGTCGTGCCAATGCTCCAGTGAATATAACAACACCCTCACGAACCAGGTCATATTCCTCTTCATCTGATGCCTGCATGATAAGATATAGGATGAAGTTCAGAAGACCTCAAGATAATAATGAAACAAACAATGTATCCAGAAGGTTTTCAGGGCTTGTAGAACATACCTCTTTATTTAAATAATTCTCAAAGATGGGGAACAACAAAGAAACGTTTTCTTTGCCATGCTTATCAATAATCATAATACCAGCATTGATCATCCTTCCACGAACATCTGTGTTGGGATCAGCCTGCACTTGGAAAAAAACACAGTTCATAAAACTTTCAAATTGTAGTCAAAAGCTTACTATAGTTTCCAAAAACAACATAAACGGTGGGTTTGCTAATTTTCAACAAGGCTAAGAGTGGGAGAGATCTTGCGTTTGAGAACCATTCATCTGACAGAATGAGAAAAAATACCAGAGCCCGAGATATCAAAAAAGTCATAACAGCAGGAAGGTCTTTTGTTGTTAACACATCAGCGGCAGATTGGAGTGCGAAGGCAATTCCTTGCCTGCCTATCCAACCAGCATCGAAGACATCCTCACCAGACATACCATCACGGATGTACAGGGAAAATAGAGTTGAAAGAGAGAGCTGCAAAACTAATTTATCTTTTAAAACCCGTACTTCTGTCACACAAAATAATAATTTAAGAAATGCAGTGACCTGGATTGATATTGGATTTTCATGCAAAGCAGCAGCTAATGCTTCTGCTGCAGCTAAACGGACATTGAGATTTATATGAGAAAGTGCTTTGAAGATTCCTGAATAATCGGTCCCCAGTTCATAACCATAACGGGCCCATATATCATCTGCTGTTTCAGCCACTAGCTGCAAGCATTCAGATCACAGATCATCAGATGGTGCAACAACGAAAACAGTAGGAGGATAAGACCTTTGTTAGGTCCAGCGAAGAACATTAATTTAATAGTTACGACACAGCAACCATTTATATAACAATCATTCATGCACAATATAAGTAGAACCTAGTAACTACCAACAGCAGACATAACTAAATATTACATCAAAGTATGCAGGTTAACCTTTTCAGGATCATGTAGAGCCATCCAAATGTTTGTTGCTATATCAACATTCTGAGGAAGGGAGCACTTGGAAACAGCTGGAATGCACTTTACTGCGTTTAAGCAGGCCATTCTGACATGAACATCTTTTGAGTATATTCCATAGAGCGCCTGTAAACATAAAATGAAATATAACTCTCTAGAACCGGAATTTTTGCACACAACACATAGGAAAAGAAATACATTTGCGACATCATCTGCTTGCAATCCAAGACACAATTCATTCAGTGCAGGTCCAATTGATGCTTGATAAGCAGGAACAACACCTAGCACATGATAAAGAACCTGAAAAAAAATATAGTTCAGATGTTACACTTAAAAAGTGTGAAGCTGGCTACGTTTAAAACATCACTTGTCACAAAAAAAAATGGAAAGCAGTGAGCACAATAAAACATACACCAAAATACAATAAAAGCTACACAGTGTGAAAACAGCAAGGGTTCAAGTCACCAAACTGATATCATCCGGAGTCTTGGAAGTGGCAGCATTGGATCAAGATGCATGTAAAGAATATGAAGCGCATCATCATGAAGTTTTGTCTGCTTTGAGGATAGCAGAATTCGCTCCAATATCTGGCAAGACAAAATCACAGCTCAATCAGTGAAAGGAAATACAGGTTAATATAATGTCAACAAAATTGGTAAGAAACACACCGGGAAAATGAAGGTGAAGGTATCCACAGGAAGTGGTCCTGATTTACATGATATGGTAAACCCGTTTACAATCCTCTCAAACAGACCCTCGTCTGTTTTCCCAGCCTTTTCAACTGATGGACGAAGATCAGATGAAGCATCAACTTCATCAATCGCGATCAAACGCAGAGCAGTTGCAATTTCTAAAGCCCAGTTACACAATGGCTGAACTGTACACCTTGCAAGCTTCACCACGTTCTCAAAGGCTGCAGCACCTACAATAGGTGATCGCAGCAAAGGATCCAAAAACCTAGCCTAGTAAAGAGATACAGTAAGTGTAAGAGTTCAACATTAGAATTATGAGTCTGATCTGCCAAACAGAGTAACATTCGTAAACAAAAGGAGTAGCAGTAGCAGAGGAATGAGAAATAACTGTTTGTGAAATCTATTCGTTCATTCTGAAGCATATGGATAACTGGATAAGTATGACTCCTACGGAACTAAGTATCAAAGATTTTGCATACCAAAGAAGGTAACTGACTGTGACAAAACACGGGATTAGCAAGACCCATCTCCCCAAGAGCATGAAGCACCAGCGAAAGATTTTTTTGTATCTTGTGAACCTTTTCCCGTGTTGAGGCCTCCTCTTTGAGCATCACTTCCCTTGCCTCTTCTTTCGGCGTTTTTCCCTTGCCTGCAATCATTATTTCGATGAAGAATATATATGTTGAGGGATAATACTAAATAGATTGTTTCAATAGATGTATACCAGCTTTCTTTGACAACTTTGTAGTGTCCCTTCTGCCCGAATTCACAGCATCTCTACTAGCCAATCCTTTCTTTAGAGAATGATTAGAAGTCTATAACAAGCAACAAGAAGGAGATGTTATTATATCCAATATGCTAAATCTGGAGTCATGTATCAAGTACAAAACAAAAAATATAGAATAAACCCATGTAAGTACCGGCTCCGGCTTTGTCTCCTTGGCACCAATCGTCTCAGCAACATAAACACCTTGCTCATTTAAAAGCACTCCCTCAGGGGTATGGAAGATCTGATTGGAAACATAAAAAAAACATATCTACTCAAAACTTGCAGCTGAAAAGTAAACAATACCTATTGGAGACTGTATGAAATGTAACAGTTGGTTTTTAGAGCTCAGAAAGTGTCTACAGAGAGAGAAAGAAATGATAGCTCCATAAAATATAGAAAGACATACAGAAAAAGTCAGAAGATTTACCTTAATGTCAGTAACTGAAAGCATATCATGAGAGAGCCGATCTGGAAGTTCTTGCAGATGCTAGAAGAATTAACATAAGACATCAGCAAACAACTCAAAACGTAAATTGAGTAGTAAACAAATTTCCTTAAAATGCAATACCTTCTTAAACACTGTAAATGTATCCTCTGGTGCCAAAGACATCAATGTGCACAAAGAATATACTGCCGCTTGCTGCTCAGGAGTTTTAGGACTCATTAAACCCATTTCTCCAAGAAAACTCTGAAAAGTTCATTCAATCAATAATCGATTAGTAATACAAATCAACAAAAGGAAACCAGAGATTACCTTGCAAACTCTTTCTCCATTGGTAGACAAAAAAGTAGCAACATCAAAACCACATGTTTTGAGACATTTTTGCAATCTCTGTGCATAACAAAAGGTGAAAATCACTTTTAGAAGTGCAAATAAAAGAAATATGAGCAAGTAGAATTAACCATGCAGAATGAAAAATATCAACACAACCTTCCAAACAGCATTTCTTTTCCCAGTACCAACTATGGTTGGATGATGCGAGCAAAATATGGCACGGCCAATCCATGAGCTTGGAGGTCCAGCAACTGCTGCAGATGAAATGACAATCAAAGCCTTCACTAACACCTCTACAGAAGGGATGAAGGGAGATTGATGATCCACGGAATTATCTGTGTCACTACAGAGATGCCAAGTTACTGGCATTTTGGTTAAAAGTTCAAAACCTTTTAAAATGTCAAGTGAGTTCTTATATTGAAAGCCAAGATCAGAGAGTAACATTAGATAACATCAGAGCTAATTAATCACATAACAGGCAGCAATCTACCTAGTGGCTGGGTGGGTAAAAATAATTTAAAAGATAAAAAGAGCTTATCATTTGTACCTGGTTCTAGAAGAAAAGATTTTTTCTCCAGTCAGGGAAAGGAAATCTGAGAACTCCTCTAAAAGGGTAGTGGAAAGCTGTGAAGTTGCGCAACAGATCTTTATAACAGAATTGTAAGCTGATTTACGGACATTCCAACTTGGATGGCAAAGTAAAAAGAGAAGCAACTGCATAGAAAAAGGATGAAACATTACAGAACAAGGAGAAACAGGTCAGCAAACATGAACTTGCTTAAGTTACCTGTGATAGTGGTTTCATTGAAAATGCTTCCAAAACCCTGAAAAAAAAAGTAGGAGAGATAGTTAAGACTTCTACAAACAGTCGAAAAAAAAATCTAATTAAAGCATTGGACAGGATGTCTACCTGGAGGAGTGTTCCACCAGAAGTACCTCAAGAAGGTCGACACATACTACACAATCATCACTTGATAGTTTCGAGGCCTTTCAATAGTGGCAAAGAGAAGAAAGAAAACGACAAAAAAACAGTAACGCAAAAACTGAGTACCCTGCCATGGCAAGAGCAGATCACAGAAGTACCAAAAGAAAACCATAGAAAATAATACCAAATTAATTTGCACAAGTGAAGGCTCATTTTGAGACATCAGAGTCCATAATTTCTCCTTCGCCATTGTATCCTCTGAAGAACATAAAGAAGATAAACATGGTTAAGGAGATAGATATTCAGGACCTAGATTCTACTGTAAAAAAAAGAGGAACATGACACGTAAGCTTCTGGTCTGAACCTGCTTTGATGTCACAGGCAGCAATCTTGGAAACGATCAGCAGAGCATATATCCCATCCAGACGTTGTACAGCCTTTGTAAAGCCCGTCTTTACAAGTTGAATAAAAGAGGGTAACAAGTCTGATATCTGTAGTATATATTCAGTAGTGTACTTAGTTAATGAGATAGTTAAGATTATAGATGCCAGAAAAAGATGCGGCAGGGAGACCTGCAATATGGTATCAGGATTTTTGCATATGATCCGTACGCAGCGGAGATGCCCCCTCCTTAGAGCTTCTTTCTCTTTAAGACCGGCAGAAATGAAAGAAACTAAGTTTGGTTGGACAGCATCAGAAGATCGTGACGCCCAGGAAGCTACGGCGGACAAAATTGAAAGTTTTACGTCTTCGTTTCCTGTAAACAGAAAAGTAATCAATTATGATGACAATGAGGTAAAGAGTTGAAAGATGAAGGCCAAGGATGATAATTCAATCAAGAAACATATAACCAGATACAAGAGAAATTGTTGACTATTGGTTCATTCGGGATATGAAAAATAATTAATATTTTACCTTCATCCTTGTAGCAGGCTATGAGAAAGCTGCACACTGTGCTCGACAAACAACCAATATACTTCCCTCCAGGAGCACTTGAAAGTTGTTGCACTGCATTTAGCATTCCAATTCTTTGATATGGAGACTGAAGTCTTCCTTCAGAACCTTAAGAAAAAAAAGGCAGCATTTCTTCGTATAATATCAATTAGGATAAAAACCCAATAATGGGCGTCCATTCTCTGTCTATACATAAAGACGAAATCAGACTCAGAGGTACATCTAAATGAGGAATTCATTGAATAACCTGTAAGAGTGGTGCCAATAAAAATATGGTCAAAAAGGCATAAAAAGACCAACCTCCAATTATGGCTTTAACTGACGCAAACATTGCTTCTATGGTATCAGGATTACTTGATTTTTCACTTATGCACCTAACCATTGACAAAGCTCCAAGACGCCTGTCTTCATCCATATGCTGAGCTTGTGGTAATATAACTGGTAGCAGTTCCAAGGCATACTTACTTAAATCAATGTTTACGTTTGCTAGTAGAAATCCAACTGAATCCAGGACAATTTCTGGATTGCGTTTCAACATTTTAACTGCTGCTGGAAGGATAACAGTTTGGAATTCCTCGTGTGACAAGCGCAGAAGAAGAGGTTGAAAATATTTATTAAGATTTTTCTTCAATTTTTCCCTGGAATTGAGGACATCTTTAACATAGATATCAACAAATATGGCCTGCAAACAAGAAGCAAACAGCTAGATGATTACTTTTAAAAGACTTGAGATTTGAGAAGGAGACAACAACTAAAAAGAATTGAGAAGGAAATAAACATTTGCAAATCATGTTTTGTTTAAGAAGCAAAGCAAACTGGAAAAGTGAATTTCATACCTTTGATTGTTCAAATAGAGCAGGTGATGAACAAGAGAACTCGAGCAGTAGTCCTAATAGCTCAGGGGTATCCTTATATGGAATCCGAGAATTTTTAACTTCATCCATATATGAATTGTAGATAGCTTGTGACTACAAAACAACAACCGCAAATTATTAATAGATACAGTTCATGCAACTTAATATTTCATCGAATATGGCAAAACGAACAGCAGACCAAGTCAGACCTGAGAGAACAAATGGAACAAATATCTTTTACAAGCCCTCTGCATGCGGAAAGAGCTCTCCATAACTATACGAAGTAATGAAGCCTGTGTTGATGCTAGTCTAACAAATGCATTCTTTGAAATTGTAGCAAATTGACTTTTTCCCAGAAGAAGACATGACCAAGTTAGTAGTCTGTAACATATGGTATCAAAACAAAATTTCAATTCCTTCTCCATAACTTGTACAAGTATGGCCGCAAACTTTTTCATAAAGGTAACATTTTCCAAGCTCTTTACGATTAAATCATCTACAGCTTTCCGTGAGCCACGGTCATCATATATAGCCCATGTTTGGAATATTATGTCAACCAGAACAGGCGCAATATCAGACGTTATACCTGCAAATAAAAAATTCAGATCACCTGAAATTAGAACGCTGTACAGGGTAAATTTCTCAAGGCATGCGACAATAAGCGCAGAAAAAATATGAGTCTAGTAAACAGGTATCCTAACAACTACAGCTACAATCTAAATGGAGAAGGGGCCGAGCAGGGCATATCTAATCAGATCAAGACCCTATCATAACATGGTAGCTCCAGTCAGTCGGCCATGCGCAGAAATAACAAAATATGTTATGTATAACTTATAAGCTCATGAAAGGGTCCACCTGACGAGAATTTTTCTAAGAACAAATCCAGCTGACCACTGACCAGTTCAATTTGAACATACTTGAAGTAAATATTACTTTCAGCTACGAGTTTCTAAAGCCTATATCAATTCACAATGAACTCTAGAAAAAGACAAATACTTAGCATAAGATTACTAAACAAGTGAAAGTAATCAAGCTTCAATGCCCTGTTATAAATACCTAAATAGAAAAAAAGAACTTGGAAGTTATCAGGTGAAAAACGCTTTTGAGATCGAATTACAAAAACAAGATCAACTTGTTATTCAATAGTCATATGACTAAACCAATGTTGGCCCTTCGTAACGATAAGACGTAAGAAAAAGTAAATGCTAACCGGAATTCTGGAGAATCTCGGGGATTTCATGGCGGAAGATCCGGATCCTGTCTACAGAGGAGCTTGTAGAGACTGAGCCAGAAATGGAGAGAAGAGACTCCAACGGAGTAGCCATTTCTTTCCACGGAAAAGTGCGCAGAGATTAGCCGGAGCCAGGTTCCTAGGCAAGAGAGAAATCGCAAGGCAAAACGGTAAAGGAAGGTAAGGCTTTGGCTACTAGGGTTTAGACAGCTGCTGCTAAGCCGGTGGGTTTGCAGAAGATTAGGAATGAAAGCACGACAAACCTCAAATTTCGTTTTTGGGCTTAGATTTAAGTTTGGTTAAGTCATTTCGGGCTTTTTTATTAAGTCTCCATGGGTTGACTTACTCACGAGCGGAACATCGGGAAAAAGAAAACAGCTAACCTATTTGTGACACCTAATAAAATTTGAAGTGTAATTTAAAACTCTTAACTTTTTTAATAAAAATAAATAAATAACGAGAAAACAAATCAAAACCCAATATTTTACATATTTTAATTAAAAAAAACTGTAGCTGAATGATGTTAAATCGTAAAAATATAAAAGAAAACATAATTGTTATATCATTTGGGTTCAATAATTTTGTTTTGCGTTTTCCGGTAATAAAACACCTAAAAATAATATAATAGATTATTTGACATTGTTTCATATTTAATTAAATGTAACTTTTTCGATACCGAAATGTGTACTCTAAAGATGCAGTAAGTTGAAACATTTTTGAACTAACTGGAATTAGTTCAAGAGATGAGTCAAGACATCATGCACGATATATATTCGAGTTTGTAAAAAGGAGAAGTGTGTAAAAAGGAAGCAAATTCGAGTTTTAAAGGAGTATATATTCTTGCGAAAAGAATAAGAAAACTTTACAATAAAAAGAAAATTATGAGAAAAAAGAAAGTTGTATCTAGGGTTTTGCACGAACCAGCAAGGATAAATAAGGAGACAGAACATTGTGGCAACTCAACACTCACAAGAGAGAGCTTTTATTCAAGGGTTTTAGGTTTCTAAGAGAGGGGACAAAACTAAAGGGGTAAAAGAGTTTTGGTGAGGTGTTCCAAGATTGTGTGCAATCTTGTGAACGTGTGAGGCTAGTGTAACAAGTCAATGGTGTCTTGAGCTTGTTTAACGTCGTTTTAGGTGAGACTTGAAAGTGCACCTAAAAAATTTTCTAATAGAGACACGTATTGTAATAGTCGTTGTATCACTGTTTGACGCAGTTTTCTATTTCTATTGATTTTGCATTTTCATACTCATCTATTAATAAGCATTGTTAAAACTACTAAAACAAAGTGAAATGATCTCAAACATGCTTTGGATGTTTTTCAATCATAGATGCATTCTTATCCGTAAATACAAAACAAATTTACTAAATCAAATGATAGAACAATTGTGTTTTGTTTCTATACACGATTTAAAGTTATTTGACTATGAAGATTTTTATTTGGTTCACTTAAAATATGCATTATTGAAAAATATGTTCACTTTTAAACTATACTTAAAATTTTGTCAGGTGAAACCAAAATAAGCTCGTTAATTTTTCAAATTTTCCTTACTCTGCAAATATACTTACTGTGTAGGTTTTGTTTTCATACGTATATATTATACTATTCTTTACAAAAACTGGTTTTTGGAATAGAGTTTTAACGTTGAAAAATAATATGATTAAATATTAAATAAAAATAGTTAATTGAAGCTCATAAAACTATCCAATTAAACTAAAAAACAAATTTTAAAAAACTTACAACTCATCAAATTTATTCACATTATTTTAAACCAAAATTACTTATTTATAATTTATATAAAATTAAATCTTTAAATTATTAAAATTTCAAAAAAAATTTGACGATTGAACTTTTACTTGCACAAACAGTTAAAACTTATAACCACTAACTCAGTTATTATTGATCACTACCATCTCACCTTTTATTGGGCACTGTCATCCTAATAATGAATTTCAATTACTAACATTATAAAACATCAACTATGATACCATAAATCACAAACCTTGCACACATTCTCTAAAAATAAATCATGACATCAAAAACTTTTTCTCATCTTCATACTTTCGCCTTTTTCGACGATTTTGATGGAGATTTTTGTAAAGAAAAAGTACTGGTCAAACCTTTTTATTTTTGAGAAGCCCGAAATTTTAACAAATGCAACACACTTATGAGTTTGGAAATGGTTCTCCTCGACAAAAAAGTATATTTACAAAACTTTGAAATATTTTTTTTTCACCTCGATTTTTTCTTTATAATATGTGTTTGTGATAAAACCAAAGTGTTTTTGCTTAGTATTGTTGAAATAGTTTGAAAAGATCTTGTACGAGAGGATTCAAGAAATACAACAATCACAATATATCTAAGTGTGGAATATTCTATTTTAAAAATATATAAATTTAAAACATTATTTTGAAATAATTAAAAATAATAGAACTTTTATATGTCAATTTTTCTAAATATTAAAAATAGATTTTTTAATCTATTTTTCTATAATAAATGAACTAAAATTTGTGGTTGAGAATAAATCACTCGGGTAAAAGATAAAGTTTCAAGGACTAAAAAAATAGAGATATTTTAGAATTAAATAGTTAAAAAATTAAATATAATAGTGAAAAAATGATGTGCAGTACGCGCGGGCTGTCACCTAGTATACAAGAAAGCGCTAGACACTAATACGAGGGAAGGTAGAGTCAAACTTCACACATCTCGGATGAACATAAAAATGGTGCAACCACTAACCCACTTACTGCTCCCCAGATTTTATGTCAATTTAGAAGATGTAAAAGCTTATGCAATAATATGTGTATAACACACCGAGTCTGAAAGCGTTTTTTTAGACTCCAAATAGTGTGTTCAAACTCGCTAATCCTCGTGTTTTCTCTTTCTCATAAAGATTTAGGACCTAAGTGTGAAAAAATGCTTTCTGGAAAACATTTTTATCTATAAAAATTAGCTGACAACGTCTTTATATCAAATCTCTATTTTGTCTAGGGATTGTTCATCTTACTCGAGTTTTTGATAAGAACTCAACTATAATTCTTGTTGAGATTCAAGCATCCGGCGATGTCACTTATCTTTAGATCTTAACCTGAAACTCGTTAGATCTCTTAGAATCTACAAACACAATAATACACCACAATCGAATACGAATGAAAAACGAAAACAAGAACACGATTTAACCAGTTCGGGTCTCATAACGAGAACCCTACGTCTGGGCTTGACGGCACAAGCAATCCACTATCTCAATGAGTTCACAATCGCACCAAGAAGAGAAGATATCACAAACCGATATCTCTCCCTAAAGATCAACACTCATTCAGCTCAATCGAGCTCCCACACCTCTCTTCCCTCACACCCGTTTTCGGAGAAACCAAGAAGAAGGAGGCAGAAAAATGAAGTGAATCGACATCCCCAAAACCCTAATTGCGTTCACCTTATATACGGTTGAACCCGGTACAATTAAATCTAACCGACCCAATTGATTAACCCAACCAATACTCAATTAAACTCTTGTACCAACATTAAATCAAACCAATAAACCACCGGTTTTCTTCAATGTTTGATTGATTGTCACAACATAACAATCTCCACCTTGACAATCAAACTCTTCATAGGATTTTCTCAGCTTCGTGTACCGTCAAGCGTGACCATTTCCTATCACCTGGTCACTTTGAGCATGGCGAGTGCCTGCTCAAACTTTGTCACCGGAATTACTTTGGTGAGCATATCTGCGAGATTTCTAGCTGTAGGAATCTTCTGAACCTGAAGTATACCTTGCTGTACAACATCTCTTAAGAAGTGATACTTCACAGCAATATGCTTCGTCCTCTCATGGAATGGATTGTTCTTTGCAAGACACAATGCACTTTGAGAATCACACCAAACTGTTATTGATGTCTGCTTAAAACCTAACTCCTTTGTTAAGCCCTTAAGCCATATCGCTTCCTTAACTGCTTCACCCATTGCCATATATTCAGCCTCCGTGGTTGATAAAGCCACTACATGTTGCAGATTCGATTTCCAGCTCACTGTGTTTCCTCCAACAGTGAACACATAGCCTGTTATGGATCTCCTCCTATCTAAATCTACCGCATAGTCAGAATCTGAATAACCTTCTACCCTCATATCTGATGACCTTGTGAAGACCAACTTCTTGTCCTCAGTACCCTTTATATATCTCAATATCCATTGGACAGCCTTCCAATGTAATATCCCCGGATTACTCATAAACCTACTCACTAGACCAATAGCATATGCTAAATCAGGTCTAGTACCTATCATCAAGTACATTATACTTCCTACTGCATTGCAGTAAGAAATTTCTTTTGTACTTTCTTCCTCATCTCTAATTGCTGCTAACTTGAAATGTGCCCCAATTGGAGTTGAAACAGCCTTAGAATCCTCCATATTAAACACCCGCAACACTTTCTTAACATATCCAGATTGAGACAGTGAAAGGACTCCACCTTCACGATCTCTCTCTATGTCTATGCCCAAAATTCTTCTGGCTGGTCCTAAGTCTTTCATATCAAACTCACTGTTCAACAGAGCCTTAATCTTTCTGATTTCTAACTTACTCCTAGATGCAATTAACATGTCATCTACGTATAGGAGTAAGTATATGAATTCACCTTTCCCAAATTCCTTCCAATATACACAGTGATCAAAATTGCTCTTAACAAACCCATGCTTCACCATAAACTGATCAAAACATTTATTCCATTGTCTAGGCGCTTGTTTAAGCCCATACAAAGACTTTTTGAGATGACAGACATAATCCTCTTTACCCTTTATCTCATACCCTTTCGGTTGACTCATAAAGATATCTTCTTCTATATTCCCATGTAAAAATGATGTTTTCAAGTCTAACTGTTCTACTTCTAAATCCACGTTTACTGTTAGAGACATCAAAATCCTAATAGAAACATGCTTAACCACCGGGGAGAAAATCTCTTGATAATCAATACCCTCCCTCTAAGAATATCCCTTAGCCACTAGCCTAGCCTTAAATCTTGGCTTTTCTACCCTTGGTATTCCTGGTTTTCTAGTTAGAACTCATTTACAACCTATCACTTTTTTTCTGGTTTCTTTACCAAAGTCCATGTATGATTCTGATCTAAAGATCTCATCTCATCATCTATGACTTCTTTCCATCTCTGCCAATTCTTACTAGCACATGCTTCATGATAGTCTCTAGGTTCATCTGACCTGAAATCTTCTGCAGTTAGTAATGCAAAAGCTAACATACTCTCACTTGCGTACCTGGTAGGCTGATGAATGACTCTCCTCACTCGATCCCTTGCCAGCAAGTAATTACCCAGCTCATCTTGTTCTTCATCTGACTCATTTTCACTGTTTGGATCAGTCTCATGATCTCCACCTTGAGGTGTATCCTCATTGTTGTCCTGGAGATTTTCTTCTGGTTAGACCTTCCCCGAGTTGACAATTTCAACTTATGTTCGAACATCTGTACCTGTATCACTATTTCCTGCAATACACTTTTGAGCACACTGATGATCTTTATACAATTTATCCTCAGTAAAAATTGCATTTCTGCTCACAACACATTTTTTATCTTCAATCAGCCATACCTTATAACCTTTGATTCCCTGAGGATACCCAATAAAAACCCCTTTTAAGGCCCTAGGTTTTAGTTTTCCCTGGTCAATATGAACATATACAATAGATCCAAATCTCCTTAGATGAGAATACCCTGGTTCCTTACCTAACCAAATTTGCTCTGGGATATTTCCATCATTCGCTGATGATAGGGTTCTATTAATAATATATATTGAAGTAGCTACAGCTTCTGCCCAGAACCTCTCATCTAGACCTGATTCATCTAGTAGACATCGAACTTTTTCCATAATTGTCCTATTCATACGCTCAGCAATCCCATTTTGCTGAGGCGTATAAGCACATGTTCTATGTCTTTCTATGCCTTGACTCTTATAGAAATTATCAAATTCTGTATTACAAAACTCTAAACCATTGTCGGTTCTAAGACATCTAACTTTTCTATTCACCTGATTTTCTACTAGCAGTTTCCACTCACAAAACTTACTAAAAGCTTCACTTTTAGTTGTCAAAAAATACACCCATACCTTCCTAGAATAATCGTCTATTATAGATTGTTTTCTAGACAATGACATATGGACATTCGGGGACCCCCACAGATTAGCATGCACATACTTGAGAACCTCATCAGTATTATGCTTACCAATACTAAAGCTCAGCCTCTTAGCCTTTCCCATAATACAGCTTTCACAGAAATCTAGGTTGCTAATCCTATTTTTATCTAGAATACCTTTATCAACCAGAATCCTAAGATTTTTCATGCTCATGTGACCTAACCTACTATGCCACAATGATGTATCATCTTTATTCTCAGCTATATTAGACACAGCTAACTCTGTTTCACCATCAAGAAGGTATAAACTCCCATATAACGTACCTTGGAGAGCCAACTTACCATTCTTAAAGAATCTGGTCTTCTCACTTCCTCCCTCATTACGAAAACCCTGTAAATCAAGAGTGCTAACTGAGATCAGATTTCTCTTTAATGATGGAACATACCTTACATTTATCAGTTGCTTGACTGATCCGCCTTTTGCTTTAATATTGATGGTTCCTATTCCTTGAACCATAATCGATCTGTCATCTGCTAGTAGAACTTCTCCTCCTCGTATCTCTTTGAATTCACTGAACCATTCTCTCCTAGATGTCATATGGTACGAGCAACCCGAATCTATGATCCACTTTTCTTTAGGATTCTGTTCGGATGTTGTCAGAGCATATATCTCCCTGATTTTATCAACCATTACCGCTGCTTCTCCATGGTCCTCATTTTCAAACTTCTTTTTCCGTGCAAAGCAATCTTTCTTAATGTGTCCTTCTTTCTTGCAGTACCAGCACGTTATCCTTGATCCAGACTTTGAACTAGATCTGCTATTGCCACGCTTGTAACTAAAATCCTTCTCTCGGGCCATCCTCTAGCTACATACACTTCACCTCCCTTTTGAGATCCAAGAGATTCCTTTAACTCCATCTCTTTTGATCTTGCGGCTCCAGCCACTTCTTCCAGAGACAATGTCTCTCGTCCATACTTCAATGTCTCCTTAAGGTGATTGTATTGTGAGGGCAGAGAGCTAAGCAACAAGATTGCTTGAACTTCTTCTGAAACAGAAACATTTACACTATTTAAATCGGATACAATTTTCAGAAAATCATCAATATTTTCATCAATCGACTGTGATTCTTGCATCTTAAATGTGTAAAATTTATGCTGCAAGAAAATACGATTAGGCAAAGATTTGGAAAGATACAACCTTTCCAATGTCGACCACGTAGAAGCTGCTGTAGTGCATGCATCCAGCTTCTTTAGCACGTGATCTCCAACATTTAGAAAGATCAGATTCATCGCCTTTTCACATCTTTTGGATCTTGCCGTTTCATTCTCAATGTGCTTCTGTTTCTCAGCCTCAGTCTCCTCATCTTCACTAACCGACGGTTTGGGTACATCGATTAATGTATCTTTCAAACCAAGAACGCTCAGATGAGCAAGCATTCTCCTTTTCCACAACGAGAAATCTCCTTTCCCGTCGAATCTGTCAACTTCTATCCTANCTGTGTTGCCGAAGAAGAACGATGGTGGATTTGGCGGTTTAGGTGCTCTCTTCTCCAAGAAATAAAAATAAAAATAAGAGACAAAATGTATGGTAATTTGCATTAATTTATGCTTCTTGTTTTTAATCTGTACAATTCTTCGGATTTCAATTATATAATAATCTGCTCTTTCTTCATCTTATCTGATATTTCATGATCTAATTGAAAAGTGAAAATATTTCTTGTTGTCGTAATTCTCTTTCAAGATCGATCCACCCACCACGTAGAGAAATTTTAGAATTACGAATTAATGAGTAATGAAGAGAGAAAAAAAGATGATTATGATACTTACAAGAAGATGATGAAGCAGAGGGCAGAGGACGTGTCTCCAGAAATTATTGAGGTTGAGAGTAAAGAAAAGAAAATTTTAGTATAAATAGCAATCAATTGTATTTGTTTTTTTAGGCATTGAGAATATTGTGTAATTAACTCGTGACAGTTTGTGAGGGTTGAGAGCTTTGTCATGATTTTTGATAAGAATTCAACAGAACTACAGTTGAGTTCTTATCAAATTGGTGCGGCGAGCGCTGTTCGAATTAATAGTAATTTCGTTCGTGGAATTTTTAATCGTGATCCGTGTTGAGATTCAAGCATCCGGCGATGTCACCTTTCTTTAGATCTTACCTGAAACTTGTTAGATCTCTTCGAATCTACAAACACAATAATACACCACAATCGAATACGAATGAAAAACGGAAAAACAAGAACGCGATTTAACCAGTTCGGGTCTCATAACGAGAACCCTACGTCTGGGCTTGACGGCACAAACAATCCACTATCTCAATGAGTTCACAATCACACCAAGAAGAGAAGATATCACAAACCGATATCTCTCCCTAAAGATCAACACTCATTCAGCTCAAGACGAGCTCCCACACCTCTCTCTCTCTCTCACCCGTTTTCGGAGAACCCAAGAAGAAGAAGGAGGCAGAAAAAATGAAGTGAATCGACTTGACAAAAACCCTAATCGCGTTCACCTTATATATGGGTGAACCCGGTACAAATTAATTCTAACCGACCCAATTGATTAACCCAACCAATATTCAATTAGATTCTTGTACCAACATTAAATCAAACCAATAAACCACCGGTTTTCTTCAATGTTTAATTTGATTGTCACAATATAACAATCTCCACCTTGACAATCAAACTCTTCATAGGATTTTCTCAGCTTTGTGTACCGTCAAGCGTGACCATTTCCTATCACCTGGTCACTTTGAGCATGGCGAGTGCCTGCTCAAACTTCGTCACCGGAATTACCTTGGTGAGCATATCTGCGGGATTTCTAGCTGTAGGAATCTTCTGAACCTGAAGTATACCTTGCTGTACAACCTCTCTTAAGAAATGATACTTCACAGCAATATGCTTCGTCCTCTCATGAAATGTATTGTTCTTCGCAAGACACAATGCACTTTGAGAATCACACCAGACTGTTACTGATGTCTGCTTAAAACCTAACTCCTCTGTTAAGCCCTTAAGCCATATCGCCTCTTTAACTGCTTCACCCATTGCCATATATTCAGCCTCAGTGGTTGATAAAGCCACTACATGTTGCAGATTTGATTTCCAGCTCACTGTGTTTCCTCCAACAGTGAACACATAACCTGTTATGGATCTCCTCCTATCTAAATCTGCTGCATAGTCAGAATCTGAATATCCTTCTACCCTTACATCTGATGACTTTGTGAAGACCAATTTCTTATCTTCAGTACCCTTTATATATCTCAATATCCATTGGACAGCCTTCCAATGTAATATTCCCGGATTACTCATAAACCTACTTACTAGACCAATAGCATATGCTAAGTCAGGTCTAGTACCTATCATCAAGTACATTATGCTTCCTACTGCATTGCAGTAAGGAATTTCTTTTGTACTTTCTTCCTCATCTCTAATTGCTGCTAACTTGAAATGTGCCCCAATTGGAGTTGAAACAGCCTTAGAATCCTCCATATTAGACACCCGCAACACTTTCTTAACATACCCAGATTGTGATAGTGAAAGGACTCCACCTTCACGATCTCTCTCTATGTCTATGCCCAAAATTCTTTTGGCTGGCCCTAAGTCCTTCATATCAAACTCACTGTTCAACAAAGCCTTAATCTTTCTGATTTCTAACTTACTCCTAGATGCAATTAACATGTCATCTACGTACAGGAGTAAGTATATGAATTCACCCTTTTCAAATTCCTTCCAATATACACAGTGATCAAACTCGCTCTTAACAAATCCATGCTTCACCATAAACTGATCAAAACATTTATTCCATTGTCTAGGCGCTTGTTTAAGCCCATACAAAGATTTTTTCAGATGACAGACATAATCCTCTTTACCCTTTATCTCATACCCTTCCGGTTGACTCATAAAGATATCTTCTTCTATATTCCCATGTAAAAACGCTGTTTTCACGTCTAACTGTTCTACTTCTAAATCCAGGTTTACTGTTAGAGACATCAAGATCCTAATAGACACATGCTTAACCACCGGGGAGAAAATCTCTTGATAATCAATACCCTCTCTCTGAGAATATCCCTTAGCCACTAGCCTAGCCTTAAATCTTGGCTTTTCTACCCCTGGTATTCCTGGTTTCCTAGTTAGAACCCATTTACAACCTATCACTTTCTGTTTTTCTGGTTTCTTTACCAAAGTCCATGTATGATTCTGATCTAAAGATCTCATCTCATCATCCATGGCTTCTCTCCATTTCTGCCAATTCTTACTAGCACATGCTTCCCGATAGTCTCTAGGTTCGTCTAACCTGAAATCTTCAGCAGTTAGTAATGCAAATGCTAACATACTTTCACTTGCGTACCTGGTAGGCTGATGAATAACTCTCCTCACTCGATCCCTTGCCAGCAAGTAATTACCCAGATCTTCTTGATCTTCATCTAACTCATTTTCACTGTTTGGATCAGTCTCATGATCTCCACCTTGAGGTGTATCCTCATTGTTGTCCTGGAGATCTTCTTCTGGTTGGACTTTCTCTGAGTTGACAATTTCGACTTCTGTTCGAACATCTGTACCTGTATCACTATTTCCTGCAATACACTTTTGAGCACACAAATGATCTTTATACAATTTATCCTCAGTGAAAATTGCATTTCTGCTCACAACACATTTTTTATCTTCAATCAGCCATACCTTATAACCTTTAATTCCCTGATGATACCCAATAAAAACCCCTTTTAAGGCCCTAGGTTTTAGTTTTCCCTGGTCAATATGAACATATACAATAGATCCAAATCTTCTTAGATGAGAATACCCTGGTTCTTTACCTAACCAAATTTGTTCTGCGATATTTCCATCATTTGCTGATAATGGGGTTCTATTAATAATATATACTGAAGTAGCTACAGCTTCTGCCCAGAACTTCTCATCTAAACCTGATTCATCTAGTAGACATCGGACTTTTTCCATAATTGTCCTATTCATACGCTCAGCAACCCCATTTTGCTGAGGTGTATAAGCACATGTTCTATGTCTTTCTATGCCTTGACTCTTACAGAAATTATCAAATTCTGTATTACAAAACTCTAAACCGTTGTCGGTTCTAAGGCATCTAACTTTTCTATTCACCTGATTTTCTACTAGTAATTTCCACTCACAAAACTTACTAAAAGCTTCACTTTTAGTTGTCAAAAAATACACCCATACTTTCCTAGAATAATCGTCTATTATAGACAGGAAATATTGTTTCCTAGACAACGACATATGGACATTCGGGGACCCCCACAGATCAGCATGTACATATTTGAGAACCTCATCAGTATTATGCTTACCAATACTAAAGCTCAGCCTCTTAGCCTTTCCCATAATACAGCTTTCACAGAAATCTAGGTTGCTAATCCTATTCTTATCTAGAATACCTTTATCAACCAGAATCCTGAGATTTTTCATGCTCATGTGACCTAACCTACTATGCCACAATGATGTATCATCTTTATTTTCAGCTATATTAGACACAGCTAACTCTGTTTCACCATCAAGAAGGTATAAACTCCCATATAACGTACCTTGGAGAGCCAACTTACCATTCTTAAAGAATCTGGTCTTCCCACCTCCTCCCTCATTACGAAAGCCCTGTAAATCAAGAGTGCTAACTGAGATCAGATTTCTCTTTAATAATGGAACATACCTTACATTTATCAGTTGTTTGACTGATCCGCCTTCTGCTTTAATATTGATGGTTCCTATTCCCTGAACCATAACCGATCTGTCATCTGCTAGTAGAACTTCTCCACCTCGTATCTCTTTGAATTCACTGAACCATTCTCTCCTCGATGTCATATGATACGAGCAACCCGAATCTATGATCCACTTTTCTTTAGGATTCTGTTCGGATGTTGTCAGAGCATCTATCTCCCTGATTTTATCAACCATTACTGCTGCTTCTCCATGGTCCTCATTTTCAAACTTCTTTTTCCGTGCAAAACAATCTTTCTTCATGTGCCCTTCTTTCTTGTAGTACCAGCACGTTATCCTTGATACAGACTTTGATCTAGATCTGCTATTGCCACGCTTGTAGCTAAAATCCTTCTTCTCAGGCCTTCCTCTAGCTACATACACTTCACCTCCCTTTTGAGATCCAAGAGATTCCTTTAACTCCATCTCTTTTGATCTTGCAGCTCCAGCCACCTCTTCCAGAGACAATGTCTCTCGTCCATACTTCAATGTCTCCTTAAGGTGATTGTATTGTGAGGGCAGAGAGCTAAGCAACAAGATTGCTTGAACTTCTTCTGAAACAGAAACATTTACACTATTTAAATCGGATACAATTTTCAAAAAATCATCAATATTTTCATCAATCGACTGTGATTCTTGCATCTTAAAAGTGTAAAATTTATGCTGCAAGAAAATACGATTAGGCAAAGATTTGGAAAGATACAACCTTTCCAATGTAGACCACGTAGAAGCTGATGTAGTGCATGCATCCAGCTTCCTTAACACGTGATCTCCAACATTTAGAAAAATCAGATTCATCGCCTTTTCACATCTTTCGGATCTTGCCATTTCATTCTCAATGCGCTTCTGTTTCTCAGCCTCAGTCTCCTCATCTTCATTAACCGACGGTTTGGGTACATCGATTAATGTATCTTTCAAACCAAGAACGCTCAGATGAGCAAGCATTCTTCTTTTCCACAACGAGAAATCTCCTTTCCCGTCGAATCTGTCAACTTCTATCCTAGCGTTCGTCATTTCTTCGCTTTTCCCCGTGGCTCTGATACCACTTTGTTGAGATTCAAGCATCCGGCGATGTCACCTTTCTTTAGATCTTACCTGAAACTTGTTAGATCTCTTCGAATCTACAAACACAATAATACACCACAATCGAATACGAATGAAAAACGGAAAAACAAGAACGCGATTTAACCAGTTCGGGTCTCATAACGAGAACCCTACGTCTAGGCTTGACGGCACAAGCAATCCACTATCTCAATGAGTTCACAATCACACCAAGAAGAGAAGATATCACAAACCGATATCTCTCCCTAAAGATCAACACTCATTCAGCTCAAGACGAGCTCCCACACCTCTCTCTCTCTCTCACCCGTTTTCGGAGAACCCAAGAAGAAGAAGGAGGCAGAAAAATGAAGTGAATCGACTTGACAAAAACCCTAATCGCGTTCACCTTATATATGGGTGAACCCGGTACAAATTAATTCTAACCGACCCAATTGATTAACCCAACCAATACTCAATTAGATTCTTGTACCAACATTAAATCAAACCAATAAACCACCGGTTTTCTTCAATGTTTAATTTGATTGTCACAATATAACAATTAGCAATAAGTAATGGAACTTCTTCATGTCAAGAGCTCAATCTTAAAATCAGTATATATAAAATCGTAGTAATGTATCCTATGCTTAACAAGATGACTTGGGGAAAGTTATTTCTTACATTAAGTATATACTATAAGCATATCAAAAGAATAAATTTCTTATTAATGCCCAAAAATCTTTTAAAGTTGAAAACACGATAAAATATCCAGTATTTACGCTAAGAGAACTTGCAGGAAAAGAACTATTATTTTTATGAGGTTCGAATACTAATTTAGGTTTTAGAATTTGATGATTTCGGTTATTGAAAGTATATATTTATACTGATTTGTGGATGCATACAGATACATATACATTGTTTTTTTTTCGGGGTATGCAAAAATTCTAAAATATAAAAATATTCAGACGTATAATTGATTTACTTTGAAATATAAATTGACGCATCAATTCAAACTTTCCTAACGACGACAAACAAAAAAATTCAAACTTTTCTTAACTATACAAAATCTAGCTTCTGTAAAAATAAATCTACAGTGGGGACAAGGATTTAAGCTTCAAACAAGAATAAGAGGAAAGTGAGCCATGTGACTTCACAACACACACACTCTCTCTCTCTTCTCTCTCTCTTCTCTCTCTTTTCTCTCTCTCTTCTCTCTCTTCTCTCTCTTCTCTCTCTCGTAATAATCTAAAACATTGGCTTCTCTCTTTTCCCGAGAAAACTTAACAATTACACAATCCAAAGCTCTCTCTCTCTCTCTGATCAAAAAGTTGAGTAGCTTTCTGCTGCAATTCCATTTCCAACGTCTTTGTTTCCCATCGAGCTTTTATCTCATCCTTTGATTTTCTTCATCAAATCCTTGATGAGTTATTTTATAAATGAGATGTTTAAGGTTTTGTAGTACAAAACATTAATAATATTTTTCGTTTGTCTTTTATATAAGTTTTTTTAAACTAAAAGCATGCAAATTAAAAATCAAATTTGCTCTTGTGATATAAACTCATCATTTTATATGCAAATTCAAAACAATCAAAAAGAAAGAAGATGAGAATGCAAATAGATCTCGCTCCAATATAATGAGTTTTGGGAATTTTTCTGACTAATAACCACATTAAATAATTGTCTTGATTTCAAAATACTTGTTTGATATTATTTTTTATATGATATTATGATTTTGGATTTCACATAAAAATTTGATAAAATCGAATAAAAAACTAAAACTCTTATACATGGGAGGATAATGTGTATTAAATAAAATTAATATCATTAAATTAAACATATTATGAAACTAACTAATTTAAATTTTCATGAAAAACGAATGTTAGGCATAATTTTCATCTCTTCTAAAGTTTTTAGTGGAAGTAAACTATTTAGTGATTACTCAATATATACTATACACTAAAACAAAACCTATAATACATAAAAATTATCATCCTTAATATATTATTTGAGAAATATTTTTTAAAAATAATCTTATTTTAACGTGTTATTAACAAAAATATTATTCTAATGTGTTATCAAAGTTTCAAGTAAATATCTAAATGGGTTTAAATTAAAAAAATAATTACAATATATGTTATTGTTATTAATTTAATTAATATATTTTATTAATTAATAAAAAATACTATTAAATTCGTAAAAATAATTATTTTTCTTTTTTTAATTTATATTAAAAATTAATATTATAAATAATTTTAAATAAAAATTAAAATTATATAAATATATAATTTATATTTATTAATAAATATTATTATATAATTTACAAATATATTTTTCTTACCGTGTGTATAAATCTAATAGTATAATATACATCAAAACAAGTTAGTTCTGTCATAATATAATATATGCACATATAGTTTTTTTTTCTATCGGCTGCATAAAAGTTATAATTTCGACAATGACTCCAATTTCCAGCAAGACATTCCATACGGTTTTTTGGTTTCTGATGGTTTGTGAGTTTAATATTTATAATACACAATCTCCATGCAATTTTTTACTAACAACGGAGATGTTTTTCTTGGAGAATGTGATAATTTCTGTATATGGAGATTATTAATGTATGCAAATTTATCTTAGAATTAACAAAGGCATTACGGTGAAACAGAGATCTTGTAATAATTCTTAATTTATTCGTGGACATACTCAAATAATACGTTACAAGTTTACCTTTGTCGTATGTAGTTAGATGCACGCTCTTCTACATTTCTCATGTCCTTTTTAGTTAAATTTATTTTTATCTGTATTAATTAGAAATTAACAACGTAATTATTTAGTTTAATACATTTCGTACGCATACATTTAAAGATAATTTATTATTGATTTCTCAGTCTCATTTTTTTACGGTTTTACCTCACTTTGTAAAATGATCTGCTACGCCTTTTACACTAGTCTTATAGGTCTCACTGGTCTCTAAACTCAATCAGGATTATAGTTTATGACTTTGAAAATGAAGATAATTTTTTACAGTTTAGTAACATTTAACAAGGAAAACAAATATGTTCTATAAAATAATTCGAACAACTAACTTTATTATTCAATCTTTTACAAATATAGTGACCGCCCGATACATATTATTTACCTATTGATATAATGATATATATGGCATATTTCCCAATACAACATTATATATAACAAAATATCGACTACCAATAATACATTATATATATATATAAAGCAATGTATGTATAAAATATGGATGAGTGCTCTCTTACGTTACTAGCACATAAATATACTACAAAGTGGCACATAAACATTGTTACCATATCAAATAAAATAAACGACAAACCTTTCATATTTGTAAGTTCTTAGCCCAATACAAATCTCTCTCTAACAATTCTAGTCGTACGTACATGCACTTTTCTTTCAAAATAAGCAAGATAACGGAAATGATAATTTTATGTGTTTAGAGTTTTGATGATAAGTATTGCTGTATCATATATATTTGTATGATTGTGGTATACAAATTTTATAAATCAAGAAACTATTTATTTTATATTTATCTTGAATATCACCATATTCGATGGGTATTTAGATCTTGATTTGTGGAATAATAAAATCTTTAAAAAATGAGATTTATGTTTTGATTAAAATGAACCTTTGAGGTGGATACTGCACAAAGCACATGAACTACAACTAGTCATAGTGCTATTAATACAATAGTTATTGTTAATTTCATGATAAATATATACGTGTTTACTTTCTTCATCATTTTTTCTTTTCTATAAGCAAAAATACAAATATATATATATGATTGCTAACGTAGAACGAAATATCAAATCAAAATTTTGTTTCCTATATTGCAATTTGCTGTTTTTTAATATCGGATCGTGCATTTATAATTAAAAACTATTATTTTGCGGTGATAAATTAAAATAAACGACAAAGCTTAACAACTAATCATCCTGGCAACAAACACTCTAATCTAAGATTTAAAACAAATCGGTGAGATTAGCATGTGGTTTAAGCGGAAATTCCGCTACCTGAAAATTCCAAATCGAGGATTGTACTTGTTTGAATCATATGTGTTCATATTATTAAATTTATAATTCTTTTGTCTTAGAGAATATATTTCATCAATTTTTATTTATAAGGAATATATTACGATAGATGTCCGCCGGGCTAAAATTCTAATTTTTCGTGGCCCATAGGTATTTTAATTTCTAAATTTTGGAAAATCACAGTCTATTTTTTAAACATTGACATTGAAAAAACAATATACAAATAAAGGAAATTGTTATTCTCCAATCGTTGTGTTTCACTTCATACTACTGTAGTCGAATTTAAATTTCTAATTTCAAAATCTGAAAACAAAATGGTATACTTGTTTGTTTTACAAATTCCAATTTTGTAGTGAGCATAAATTCAATTACATAACAATCTAACTACTTAAATGAGTTCTTCTTATATGTCGTATGATCATTCTAAGATCATTCTAAAACCATTTTAATTTGTTTATTTGGTTAGTTTTCACAAAAAGTTTCACGAATACACTAATAAATTGTAGCTTTTTGCTATTAGATTTAGTATATAAAACATCAATAAACAAACACTATCATTAAGCGAATCTAATTTGGATATTATTTTTGACATACTCATGCATGTATATATATTTCAGCACACACATTTATAAAACATCAATACATTTCTAACATGATAATATAAGAAAAATACATATACAATTGTGAAACATTAGAATAATATATTCAAACTTATATTACTTATCATTCATTATTTTTAATTATATTTTATTAATATGATAATTTAATTTATCGGGTGCAATAGTACGGATGATATCCTAATATATATGTTAGAACACAAAGTACGTATTTTTGTGACTAAAAAGGTACGAATATTTGGCTCAAACACATGAGTAATATGTCCTCATCACATGCTATTACAAATCCATGGAACCCAATGATATGATGGTCTTCGTTCCAACCAAATTATAGAAAGTTAGGAATTATAGGGATCTTTTCTAAAACTATATGATATATAAATAGGACAGATCATAGTTACAGCAATGAGGTTTTAGCTAGCTGTAAAGCTGTTTAGTATAGAATATAATTTTCTTACAAACGTTACATCTGTAACTGTACATATAGATTCTTAGGGTTTAGATTTTTGTCAAAGACCCTAACTTACTTCTATTACAAGGCTTTTTAATTATTATTTTAGAGTAATACGTTAAAATATCATATTTTCAAGTTTTTTTTTTAAATTTAACATTTTAAAATTAAAATTTCAAAAATAATACAAAATTATATAAAAATATTTATTTATCATAAACAAATAATATATAAAGTTAAAATATTATATTTGAGTTATTTTTTTATTCAAAATTTAATTTTTTCATTAATAATTTTTTTAAATTAATCTTAAATTATGTTATTAGAGGAAATTTAAACTAATATGTTAATTTTATAACAAAAACTTTAAAATATGATATTTTAGAGAATTACCTATTATTTTATTTTAGTTATTTTTAACATTCGTATAATTTTAAAATTTCTGTTCAGTTTTTATATTTTCTTGAAATAACGAGTGTCTTATATCGAAAAATTTAATTTGATATAGATATTAACATTAAAAAGCGGTTTTTAAAAATTAGCATTGGATATGAAAAAATATTGAATATTCTCTGAAATGAGCAGTGTTTCTGCTGGGATTGTTTCGCAAACCCACCAAAAATTAAGGAATTAGACCTAAGTGACCCAAACAAATTGAGTAATTTTGTTCTTACTAAAAATCAACTCAAAGACAAAACTCTAAATGCTCTTTATCATTTTTTTCATTTATAAATTCATTTATAAGCTCCATTAATATTTTTTTCTGCTAAAAATTCAAACTTCATATATATATATATATATTCTTCCATACAACATCATTGGTTTTAGCTAAATGTTTGATAATAATTGTGCTCCAGATGAATTATATTTAAGTGGATATCTTTAAAAGTAAAGAATAAAGATACAGTAGCAACGCTTTGTTTTGATAAAATAACATTGTTCTGGTCTTGATTTTTTGTAACTTTTGACTTAAAGAGATGACAATATAGTGCGTAAACCCAAGATTAGAGAATAATTAAATTTAATTGAGAGAGAGAGAGAGATTCAACAAATATGCCTCAGCACTTAAAGAATAAGTATTTATAAACAAACTCTAAATTAACTCTAAAACATATTGGACTGACAAGTTTAAGCCCAAGTAGAAATCTCAAATTGAAATTGTCTCAGTTTTTTTTTGTCACTTAGAAAAATATATTTCAAAACTAGATACCTATCTTCAATTTAATAAGGAATAGAAACTCTAACAAAAAAAGAGAATTTTTCCGTCGAATTTGTTTAACGAAAAAATCAGTATATGAATTCTTTTCTCTAAGTTAGTAACTAAAGGAGAAATAAGTGAAATTATGTCGAAATGACCCGAATTCTTTTATCTTTGTGTCAAAAACTAGTCATCTCTGGTTCATTAACTAATTGTATAAGATTCTTAAAATCCATGATAAATCTTGAACAGAATCATTGCTTGTCTTGCAAATTAGAGACATATCTCAAATAACACTTTCATGTGCAGAGATAAGCTTCTATATATATCTCTCACAAGTCAAGGAAGATCATCTATCTTACAGTTTGAAAATTCATCCAATCCCGGTGATTCGATCTTTTTATTTGTACAAACCATCGATATAACAAACAAATAGAATTTACACTAATTGTATCAGTTTTTATAAATAAAAATTGCTGATAAATGCGAAAATTTTGACGGTTTTTTGATATATATGAATGAAATTATAAAACATTGTTGTGAACCATTTTAATATATCCTATAAACCAATTGATGTTTATTCCCTATAACAACCTAAAAACCCTTATAACGACGTCTATAATTGTAAATTCAACAATTTTCACATCCGCATTTAAATCTTAATCCTCTCAGTTTATACCAGTTGATCTCTAAGTCAACATAAGAATAGCATGGCGATTAAAGTTTAAGCAAAATAAAACTTTCACGTAGTCAAATGATTACAGATATAATAACTTATTCAACAATTCATCATATTTGTATAAAATTAGTTATACATTTTCAATACAAATAGAAAAAACCACTTTGCCGACGGTAATATTATATAGTAAACTAAGTGATCCGATTAGAATATTGTAAAACCTTTTTTGATCAAAGAACATTTCAAAACTATATATATATATATATATATATTAAAAAAAAATTATCAACGAGATATATTAATGTTATTATTTAAGAGATGTATGTATGTATATAAATATTATGTCATCCCATCGTCACATCAGATAAAGGCTCTAAACAACCTTTTTTTATATGATTTGTAAGTTAATCAACAAGGAGCATGAATCAACCGATAGACTTATTAATTCCATAAGAACATAACCAATAATTGGAAAACGACGTGATGACGACATGGGATGATGCACGATGCAAACCCAAATTAGTGATCGCTTTTTTTATTTTATTTTTCCTAGTCAACGTGAAACTTTCATGCGTTATTGCGTTACAAAACCATACCGCAAAACGCAAACTCTTTTTTTTATTCTTATTTTACCAAAAACAACCCACCCCACTTGTTTTTCTAGAGGTTACCATAATTAACGATTGTATATGATTTTAAATTTGGTATATCGAAGTTGACGGATTACTTACTGACATTATTAAATCAAGTTTTCAATTGAATTTTAAAATTTGGTTTTGAAACCATAGCATTATCTTTCAAGTCGGATATGCTTGACTATTTACACTAGCCGGTTGCTTCGTTGATAAATACATCTCAACTTCTTGATAGAAATATCACAATCATATTTAAAATTGTAACATATTACTTAGTTATGATGCAACATCTTTTAAATAGTGTTATAGTGCCATTGTTAAAACTTCAAAGTCAACCTACCAACCACAAAGGCCCTTTGTAACCATGAAGCAATCTAAAATCGCATAATGTTTCTCTCATTCTTATCTTATCATCATCTCCTCTGATCTTTATAAATTTTATTTGGTTTCTTCGAAGCAAAAATATATATATATATATATATATTATATAGTATATATATATATATATAATATATATATATATATATATATACAGATAGACGAGGTCTACTGATTTCATACGCTTCATCGGGCCATTGCATGGACCGAGGAAAGCTTGGTCCTCATGAACCCTAAAGATAGAATAAATCTCAACCGTCCAATCATCGGTAGTCATCATCATGGTTCGATTCTACAGCTACTCCTTCTCCTACTCTTCTCCGGCCAAGCTTTGGCTCAAGCCACTCAGAATGGTTCAGATCATATTTATGGAGAAAGCTCTCGATTCGACCCAACGATGGCAATACTCATGATCGTTCTGATCAGCGTTTTCTTCGCACTCGGGTTTTTCTCCGTTTATATCCGTAGGTGTCTAGAGCGAGTCATGGGGATGGACAACAACGCACACTCCGTCGACGCCGGAAACTGGCTTTCCATTACCCGTCCCCAGGCGCGTGGACTCGACGCATCGGTCATCGAAACTTTTCCGACGTTCCGATATTCCACCGTGAAGACGCTCAGAATCGGCAAAGAAGCGCTTGAGTGTCCTGTTTGCTTAAACGAGTTCGAGGACGATGAAACGCTGCGTTTGATTCCTAAATGTTGCCACGTGTTCCATCCTGGTTGCATAGACGCTTGGCTCCGTTCTCACGCCACGTGTCCTCTGTGCCGCGCCAATCTCGTCCCCGTACTGGGTGAATCCGCTGTTTCTATCCCGATACCCAGTTTATCTGACGATCCTCCCAGTTCTCGTCCGACTGGTGATCAGGTTCGAGTTTTGGGTTCTCCGGACGCGCGTTTGATTGACTCGGTGGCGTTGACCTGCAACCAGAGTATGCCACGTAGGTCTATGTCAACCGGGTGGAATTTAGCCGGAATTTTCACCAATTCTGATTGGACCGGTGAACATGCGGAGAATCTAGACCGATTCACTCTTAGGTTACCGCAAGACATTCATAATAAGCTCCTGAACCCCAGCCTTTCAAAAGGCCACGTGGCGTTACCTCAGGTGATGAGTTCGGCGAGAGGGTACAGAACCGGAAGACTAGAAACTGATAGAAACTATTTCTACTATGAAAGGTTTGACGAAGATGGGCGGTTGGACCGTAGACCATTTTCCATAACTCCTCCATACCGGACAGGTTCGATCAATACGTCTCCAGGTGGGAGTGATGGTCAGGTGCGTGCTGGTACACCCAAGGGTTTGCTTCTAGCAATGAGATCACCGTTCGATCGATTGTTTCTTGGAAAAAACAACGTCGGTGAACGTTCGTCGGATTACCTTCGCTCCGGCGGGGCTAGCCCTGTGTAGACACTAGACACAGTAGACAGAGTACATCAAAATTGTGTAATTGGTTATTAAGAAAGTCGCTGTACATAATATTTATTTTTAATCTTCGCAGTTTCCGTTTTAATGTTACGGAACGTACCCGGTCCAATCTTTGTTTTGCTATGGTCTGTTTATTTTGGTATAGTTCCCGATTAATTAGGCATAATAAAAATATAAAACACAGCTATAAACATGATGCTGAGTGATTTATTCGAGTAGAAAAGGATTGTGACCCTTTTTTCTGTAGTTTACAACAATTTTAAAACAATTATCTTTAAAAAAATATTGTTTCCTTTTTAACTTTATGAATTATAAAACTCAGAACCAAATTTATTTAACTATTCTATAAATTTTAATTACCAAATCATTAAAAAAACGACAAGCGTTTATTATATTATTGGAGAAAATTTGTAAAGAGTAAAATTTGTTTTGAATAATTGAATTGGAATCGAATTTAAATCAAAATTTTAAAATATATACATTATAATATTAAAATATTCAAAATACGAAAAAACCAATCTGAAAAAGTACTCAAATTTGTAGAACTGATTATCATTTATTTGTATCCTACAATAACATAACACTAGATTTAGACCCGCGCCCTGCGCGGGAAAAAATATTCGTATATTATATTAACTATTTAATAAATAAAAATTACATATTGACATAATTTTTTTAACCCCATTCTTGTATTTGGTCATAATTTTAAGCTTCCAGAAAAAATAATTTTTATTATTTCGGCATTGAATAAAAATGCCCAAAAATAATAAGAATAATAAATTACAATATTCTTTATCACCAATATTTCAATATTGTATACCAAAATAATTTTTAAAAATAAAGCTTAAAATTAACAATACCATCAAATTAGCTTTTGCTGTACAAATAGTGAAATAATATGTAAAAATAGTTAAAGTCAAACTTACACTTGAATCAATAAGAACCATTTCGATAGTCAATCCTGCACCAGTTGAGTATTGCTTCCATAATCTTATAATTCTTATCTTTATTTTCCACATATTCTTGAATGGTTTTAAATCAGACACTAAGCTGAAAGAAGCCATGGAAAATAAAGATCAGAAAGTTTGGAGATACTACTGGTTTTGAAAAAAATGTGAGAGAGATTGTGGATGAAGGTATGATTTATATAGTGAAAAAATGATTAGTAAACCCTAGTTTTTTAAAGGTAATCGTAGGAACATTCATTAGGGCTCATAAATATTTTTTTGAAAATGAAACAAAAAGGAAAGGCAATTTGAATGAAAAGGGAATTGTTTACGGTATTACCAAAAATAAAGTGTAATATTTTATGGAGGTGCCTTGGGATTAGTAAACCCTACACTTTATAGTAGGAACAATGATTAGTGCTCACAATTTTTTTACGAAAATTAAACAAAAAGGAAAGATTATTTTATGAACAATAAAGTGTAATAAATTGTATGGAGGTACGTTACCATTGATATTATGAAGTATTGATGGAGGGAATATTTGATGGTAACTATAAATTAAATTTCATGTATTTAATATATATTTTCATATTCATATATTTTCCAATTTTCTTTTTTATCTTTTTGGTAAGTGTTGTTTTCTATTTCTTGATCATAAACTAATATTGTGTATGTATAAAAATATATAAGCCATTAGTCTTCTAGCATGAAATAGTACAATAGATTAGTTCTAATAATTTAAAATTTATTACTCGGGTCTAATTATATTTATAATTAAAATCTAATATATTAAAACTATCATAAGCATATTTACAGCAACAGTTTAAATAATATATTTAAATTTTTATAAAAATTTTATAAAATTTATACGCAATTAATGAGATATAATTTTGAATTTGTAATAGTTTATATATGATTAAAAAAATATAACCCTTTTGGAAATTAGTAATAATTTATGGTTAACATAATAAAATATACTGGTTATGTAACCAAATTAATAGTAAAAGAGATTATAATTATGGTAGTAACTTAAATATATTTATATTTATTTGAAATTATTTTATTTGACGTATAAAAAAGTGAAAGTAATAAAAATTATTTTTTTGTAAATGTAACAATATTTTTTGGTTAGTTGAATAAAATGCATAGATTATATAACCAAGTTAATATGAGTGGCATGTTTTGTAATTATTCTAGTAATTTAAACCTTTTTATATATTTAAGCCGAAAGTCGCTGTGGTGTTGACAACTCAGCATGGCAATTTTGTTAATAACACGTGAAGGTAAGGTTATTTTTTTAAAAAGATTCTCAAATAATATATTAGGGATAATAGTTGATAGATTGGTATGGAATGACCATAGATATTGATCCGATATGATTTATGTAAATTTTATATCTCTAACTTGAACTACCGAACTGTTTTAATTTTTAATACATTTTGGTTAAAAAATATATCGAATGCCAATATTACTTATTTTTATATATTACTGAACATTAATAGGATTCGACTAAGTTATATTTCTTTTACAAGAATTAAACAAAACACGTTTTTCACTTGGAGAGCTTTAGGGGTTAACTGGATAGATATGAAAATTTTGGGGCTAACTTTTATAAAAGATTATTTATACAAGAACCATACGAAATTATCTAAAGCTTGAATGGAATCAAGTAAACGCATCAAAATGTGATCATATGATAGACGATAATGTACAGAATTGTCAACGCTGTTCGGAACAGAAAATCCAGCGTCGCTTCGCTCTTATACACTCCCCAGACTCGCTCGATCTACAGGTGAATTCGATAGCCATCCTCTGTTCTAACTTCTTTAGTCTTACTTATGAAATTTTGATCGACGAGTTCGTAGATCTATAACCTGTATTTTGTTAACTGGTCTAGATTCTGAGTCGAATTTAAGTAATAGAATCATCTTCCGTAGTTTTTTTTACGGCTCTCTCGTTTGCTTTAGGTAATCCATTATCGTAATTGATGATTCTCTTCTAAATTAATCAAACTGGATTTCTGTTAGGCAAAGTAAACTGGTTAAGCCTGAGAGAATGGTTGAGAAAGATGACATGCAAGTAACTCGTGTTCTATTTTGCGGCCCTCACTTTCCTGATTCTTACAATTTCACGAGAGAATACTTGCAACCTTACTCTTTTATTCAGGTAAAAACTATTTGGTTCTTGTAATAATAATTACTAAAGTTCTCAATTTTCCTATAGACTTTTTTTTTTCTTTTGTAGATTATAGTGTTTGATATTTGTTTTTGGGGTAAATAATCTGTGTGTAAATCACGGTACTTGTTAATTTTGTTTAATCAAAAATCTTAGACTTTAACAAACTGAGTAGAGAATCTTCCTGTGGTGTTGTGACCAATTCTCCTGGTTCTCTAAAACTGAATGTTGCTTTTGAGATGGTTTATCGTTTTTTTGTCTTTCTTCTGGTTTTGTTCATATAGGTCGATAGTGTCCATCTTTGTGACGTTCCTGAAGTTATACAGAACTATCATATATGTGTGGTTATGTCGATGCAATTGGATTCAAATGTTATATCTCGTGCGAGCAAGATGAAGCTTATTATGCAGTATGGCGTTGGTCTAGAAGGTATACTTGTGAGCGCATAAATGTAGTAAAAAGCGTAATTTCACTTACATTTTTCATATAATTTACCTGTAAAGGTGTTGACATTGATGATGCTACTAAACATGGGATCAAGGTTGCTAGAATTCCCAGTGAGGGTACTGGAAACGCAGCATCGTGTTCGGAATTGGCTATATATCTAATGTTGGGCCTTCTTAAAAAACAGGTGGCTTATCAATCTGATTTGTCTCTGTATTGTTCTTGTAATATACCTTTTAATCTCCCAAGTAAAATGCTAGTTCTGATATTGGATTGTTGCAGAACGAAATGCAGATTTCTGTGCAAAGCAGACTACTGGGACAACCAACCGGCGAGACGCTTGTTGGTAAAACTGTGAGTCTCATTGTGATCTTATATCTGCATTATATAGCTTTGGTTTGTATCCTTTACACGACGGTTTTATTTACTTTCTATGGTGGGTGCAGGTATTTATCTTGGGATATGGAAACATTGGAATAGAGGTAGCTAAACGGTTGCAGCCATTTGGGTCAAGAGTAATAGCTACAAAAAGAAGCTGGCCTGCTTCTAACATTGACTCAAACTGTATGGTCTCTCTGTTTAACTCTTCTCCCTTGACAAACCCGTCTGGAGATCTATTAATTTCTTAACTTATATCTCCAGCCTGTCTAGTTGATGAGAAAGGTAGCCATGAAGACATTTACACATTCGCGAGCAAAGCTGACATAGTCGTAGTTTGTTTGAGGCTGAACAAAGAAACGGTATAACATCTCCTCAATTATAACTGGTCATGATTCATGAAACACATGAAGATATGTGCAAGAGAATGTGCTTCGTGGGAAAACTATTATAAGATAAGCTTGGTCTGTTGATCTTTGTAACTTTCAGGCTGAAATCGTGAACAAGAAGTTCATATCTTCAATGAAAAAGGTGACCTTGGTTATTTATATATGTAAACAAAAAAAGAACGAATTGGATTAGATTGTTGGTGACTGATGAGAATGACTTGTTGTTTCAGGGCGCTCTTCTTGTAAATATTGCCCGAGGCGGTCTGATTAACTATGAATCAGCTTACCAGAATCTGGAGTCTGGTCATCTAGGAGGTCTCGGCACTGACGTTGCATGGTCTGAACCATTTGATCCAAATGATCCCATTTTAAAGTTCAAAAACGTTATTATTACACCTCACGTCGCTGGAGTGACTGAATATTCATATAGGTCCATGGCCAAGGTAAACTATCTGTGAGAATATACTATTTTCATTTGGGTTGAAAGGAATCTGAAACTCAAGTGTTATAAAACACAGGTCGTCGGAGACGTCGCTCGTCAGTTGCAGGAAGGACTTCCTCTCACCGGAATTGAATTCGTCAATTGATAATATTGTATATTTGTGTAATCTCGTGATAGTAAGCAACGATTATGTTGTTGCGTGGTTAATTTATGGTTTAAACTACCCAAATTATTAGAAATACCGAGAAAATAATTTAACCGTATAGTTAAAAATTTTATAAAAATTATTTTACTAAATGTAATTCAAGGTATTTGATACTTCTATTATTTTTATGCAAAAACTGTTCAACACTGACTTGTGAAAAAATCACTTTTTATTTTTATGCAAAATAAAGTTTCTGTTCTTATTTTATGATCCTACTACCATCATCAATCTCATCACAGTTTCAGTTCAAAACGCAATTGACTGTGAGTCATGAGTTGAAGGATCAAATCTGATTGATCTGAGGATATGTGTAGAAAGATAAAACTGATATTTCAGTTTCCTTGGAAATTTGTGTATTAAAAAACAGTAAGTACATCTCTTAGTTCTTGAACTGTGACGTATAATGTCAAAAACATTCATTGATTCAGGAACCGGCATGACGGAAATAGAGAACCGATCGGTACAAAGCAGCAACATGTAGGAAACAAATCAAGGCTATGAGTAGATCGTCAAGCAAACCAACTATCCCCAGGACTCCTAAGAGACATAGTTAAAAACACGATTTGTGAGAAGACACTGAGATTAAATATGATTCATACGATTTAAAAAAAAAGGACTTAATCACCTTCCGGAATGATATCTATTGGACTGATTATGTAAACAGCACTGAGAATCATCTGCATCCATTGCATATAAACTATGTTAGCCTCAGCAATTTGTAATCCAAATGAAACAACCCAAAACATGACTAATCTTTTGTTAACAAAGAGATGGATGTTTTTGAATTATGTCGAACTTAACTGCGATATAAACCCGAGTCCTAATGACAAGTGGAAGCGTTCTCTGTGGATCCATCATTTCCCGCAACAACCTGCGCAGTAAGAAGGGAAGGTCTTGCATCCTCTGCCAATGGAAAAAAGAAGAAGAAATGTATGTGAGATTTGACATTATAATTTCAAGTTTACACAAACTTATGAGGATTCATGCAATTCTCATTTATCTTAAAATGAAAGAACAAAACATACATTTACTTTTCCCACAAAGGCAAAACAAGAAGCGTAAAAATATAGAGATGGAGCACATACCTGAACTAAACTACTTGAACGCCCACCAAAGAGTCGGTTGTACGTTTCAAGATTACCAAGAACTTCAGCTACTGTACAGTCATTACGGTCTCTGATTGTGTCCTCCGAAGGAACCAGCAAACTAATTGGACGACGACACAAGGGGCATTTGCATGGCTGTAATGTAGATCCATGTCTCCACACAAGCATGATGCAATTTCCTAAAACAAAAATGATTGAAAAAGAGTTAAAGAGATGAATCATCCGGAAAACAATTTTACCATGCTGCAATGAATGAACATAAAGAAGATGAAGGACAAAAATACCAGTTAGAACCATATACAGCAAACATCATTGGAAACCGCACACAAAACCTAAAGGCTATGATTGCAAACTTCAACAGAGTAAGATCCTTCTCAAAGACATTAGCATGAAGAAAAAGGTTCACTGACCTAAATTTCACTGTAACTAGCAAAAACAACACTGAAAGTACTGACTCAATCAATTCAAGAATCTGCGAAATTAGAAAACCTCAAATGTCCAAACAAAAAGCGGGAAGCTAAGAAAAGATCATTCATTCCAAACTCTTCACTCTGGGATTCTATTTGCCAATACAAAAACTCACACCAAAAAGCTATTACTCGCAAACGATCGAAGAGAGCTCGTAAGCAATAAAGTTCCATTGATGAAAGTAATAAAAGGGAAATAAACTAAATTCTCACATCTTCATGCGAAATCGAAAACAAGAAAAAATGTGTCCAATCACATGAAACCGAATCAAGATGCGAAAAAGCTAAGACTAGAAACGAAGATTGACTCGATAATCGAGGGGAAAGAAAAGAGAGAGATCACCGCAGAACCAATGGGAGCAATTAGCTTGGCAAGGAGCGGTGAAGTGGGAATGGCATATCGAACAAAGATCGTTCTCCGGTGGTCGATTCATCTTCGACGTTCTCGTCGTATAGTTTTGAAATCTTCGTAGCACTTCGAAAGATTACGAGTCGGTGATTTGTGGCGGTCCATTGGAATTTGGATCGGTTCGGTTCAGTGTTTTTTCTTTCCCATTAGTGGTTTGACTGGTTTAGAAAGAAAAACGCACATATAAATATTCTATACGTTTTTACATTTGTGACAAAAGAAAGTTTTTACAGTTTTAATATAACAATGTTTGATTACTTTTTGTAAAAGAACTAATGAAAAATATATTGTTTATTAAGATTACAAACAACTAATGTTCTTCGATGTTTCCAGTGAATAGCTTTTCTGATATCTTTTGAAATGCTACATATCTGATTAAGTTGAACAAGAAATGTTTTTGGGGTTCAATTGTGTTTAAAAACCAAAAAATATGCTTGACTGATAAAATTTTTTAAATTCAGTGTCCAAAACCATTGCACTGAGAGAAAACAACAAAAAGTTTTACATTTGATATTATCTCTACACACTTATTTTTTCAGGTTTAAGAACCAATTCAACAATCATTGCGTAATATCTATGTTTCTGAATACCCCAATCGTCGCAAGGGTTGCTTACTTCCGCTTTTGTCGACATTGTCTACTCATCTCCAGCCTGCAACAAGAAAAAACAAACAGATTCAACTTTATGTCCTACTTTCTCACAGGTTTAAGAGGACCGCAGAGGTAAACTGTAAAATGATATCCACTCATGGACAATGATAACTCAAGATATCCGAAATCGACACCATCGACATTTGCAGTTAAGAATTATGTTCTGCTTTATGTGCTATTCTATCAGTCGTACATTACAAATATGTGGCCATTGATAATGAAAGGATATAGATAACTAAACATTATATGTCGTTATTATAACCATTCTTAATTCAATAGCGATTTCTACGACACAAAGTAGCACATATGTTCTTCAAGTAGGAAACCACAACACTAGCACAATGCTCAGAACGTGGGATTAGTGTTACCACAGCACGGATGGATGTACAGAGATGTAATACCAACTTATATAGTTTAACGAACTGTTTCTCAATTTACTATAATCATAGGAATCCTTCAGCTACATTCAAAATCTTTCTAAAAATCATGACAACTTCTTCTCTAGCATTTTTCTCCCCAAATATCAGTTTCGTACCAAACTAATGTATCGATTCCACAATTTGACAAAAGATATTTCAACTAACCTGAGATACAGAAGACTCTGTACTCTTATGAGATGATAAATTGGCTGGAGATGAAGAAGGTGCATCAAAAGCACGAGAGCAATCTGTGTACGCAGAGCCAATACCTAGTCCAGCACCAAAAGCAATCGATGCCCATCTTGTAACAGGACTCCCTATAGAAAATCAGAAACTTAGAATAATTCTGGGCAATTTAAGAAGAATTGAGACAATATGTGATCCAAATCAGAGAAACAAACACTCTAAAACCTATCTCATTGTGTATTTCAATTGCATTATAAGAACATAAAATCCGTAATCACACTACATATCCATCCGCAATAAATTCTCAGAAAATAGAAAACACCATTAAAACAGCGAGAAACGAGTAGGGAGATTGAAACACCGAACTGAAGAAGAGAAGACCGGCGAATGCGCCGCCGAGGGAGGAGTACACGAAACGGCGGGTCGTTAGATCGAGACATGCGTCCCACTTAGAGTTTACGTCGTAGACCGGTGGCACGCTCTCCTTTTTCTCTGCCATTTTCCGAAGCGATTTCCTCTTTCCGATTGAATGATCCTCCAAAGTTCTGTTCTTCCCTTCGCGCAATGCTCGATCTTCAAGAAATGAAACGTGGGTTCAAAGTTAGGCCCAATTAATTAGTCAGAATCTTTACTAAGGCCTAAATATTGGGCCTCTGATTTAAGATAATTTTAAAATGACTTTCTATAGTTGAAAAAGTACTTATGCTTTTGTTCTAATTTCTGAAGATAAAAAAGAATCATATCCACCTTACCTTATAAAACCTTCTGAATAAAATTAGAATTTTGATAAAAATGTTATATAACGTGGAGCAGTGAAGGTGTGAATACGTGAGAAGATGCAAAAGAAAAAACAAACGAATATAGTACCAAAAAATATGATGGTTTCACGTGGATCTTCAAGAATCAAAACTGAAAAATAAAAAGGTATATATGTCAATTGTCATTGGATTCCTATTTCCAGATTAGAAGTTTAATTAATATTGTAATTAAAAAAAAAAAAGTAAAAACCCAACCATCGTTAATTTGTAGTTTTTTTTAGAGAGAATTAGTAAATGTCGCAAGCTGACGACAAGTATAGTCTTTCGTACTTGGACATTTCAACAACAGACTTCTTTTGTCTCCACTTTGTATAAACCCAAAATCAATTTCCTGAATCACATAACAAGCGGCAAAGTAAACAAAAAAATGGCGGAGGAATCGATTACCACTCTCGTTACGCCGGAAAAACAACCAATATCAACTTTGGAAGAACCTAAGTCTGTTGAGGAAGTTTTGGTGAGAGAGACGGAAACACTGGAGAAAGCGACTGAGACTGATCCGCAGGAAGCGGCGGAAACTACCTCTAAGCCGGAAGAAGAAACCACGGCGACTCAGCCGGAAGAGTATCAGCCGCCGAAGGTGACGGAAACAGAAACAGCGTTGACGGAAAAGAAGGAGCTCGGAGACGAGACGTCGCAGAAGGAAGATGCTGAAGAGAAAAAGAGAATTCCGCAGAATCTAGGTTCGTTCAAAGAAGAAAGTAGCAAGCTCTCCGATCTATCCGATTCCGAGAAGAAATCTCTGGATGAGCTGAAGCATCTAGTGAGAGATGCTCTTGAAAATCACCAATTCGGTTCAATCCCTAAACCCGAAGACGCCAACGCACCCGAAGAAGTGACGATCTGGGGAGTCCCGCTGCTCAAAGACGATAAAAGCGACGTAGTTTTACTAAAATTCCTGCGAGCTAGGGATTTCAAGGTGAAAGATTCTTTGACAATGCTCATGAACACAATCAAGTGGAGAAGGGATTTTAAGATCGATGAATTGGTCGAGGAAGACCTCGTGGACGATCTTGATAAGGTCGTGTTCATGCACGGACACGACCGAGAAGGCCACCCGGTGTGCTACAATGTCTACGGTGAGTTCCAGAACAAGGAGCTCTACAACAAAACGTTTTCCGATGAGGAAAAGAGGAAACATTTCTTGAGGACCAGGATTCAGTTCTTGGAGAAGAGTATAAGGAAGCTCGATTTTAACTCCGGTGGCGTTTCCACCATTTTCCAGATTAACGATATGAAGAATTCTCCAGGATTGGGGAAGAAAGAGCTTAGATCGGCGACCAAACAAGCCGTAGAGTTGCTTCAAGACAATTATCCTGAGTTTGTCTTCAAGCAGGTACACCATATTGATCACCCAAGATCTTCTTGTGGATCTATTCATTTGAGTATGTAGTAAATCTGATGATTATCTTTTTTAGAAACTTAGCTCTTAGCTAGCGCATAATACGATTTTCCCCTGTTTATTGTCTATATCTAGCATCGGAGCATGTTATCTTTGGCCATCTTCCTTGTCCAAATGAAGACATGATTGAAAGTTATTGTTGAATGTTCTGTTGATCATTTTCAGGCCTTCATCAATGTTCCTTGGTGGTACCTTGTGTTTTACACTGTGATTGGTCCTTTCATGACACCACGATCAAAGAGCAAGCTGGTGTTTGCTGGTCCATCAAAATCAGCAGAGACTCTTTTCAAGTACAATTTTGAAAGATTCCCAGTGATTTCGTTTGTTTATTTAGTCATTTAAGACGTTCTGACTCATGTTCTGACTCATCTTTGTTTATTTAGATACATCTCACCGGAACAAGTCCCAGTACAATACGGAGGATTGAGTGTAGATCCCTGCGACTGCAATCCAGACTTCTCCTTAGCTGATCCAGCCTCCGAGGTCACTGTTAAGCCCGGAACAAAGCAAACCGTTGAGATCATAATCTATGAGGTTAGTGTATTTTTATGCCTTAATTCTGTCATCATTGATCATTAACAAACTATCAAACCATTAAAAAAACTGAAAGATGGCCCCAAGGGCATAAAGTCATGATGCTTATTAAAACTCTGTTCAAGTTAGATTTCAAGTTTTCTCGTTGGTGCAGAAATGTGAGATCGTGTGGGAGATAAGGGTAATTGGATGGGAAGTGAGCTACAAAGCAGAGTTTGTGCCGGAAGAGAAAGATGCTTATACGGTGGTTATACAGAAAGTGAGGAAGATGAAACCAGCTGATGAACCAGTGTTAACCCAAAGCTTCAAAGTGAATGAGCTTGGCAAGGTTTTACTCACAGTGGACAACCCAACCTCTAAGAAGAAGAAACTCGTTTACAGGTTCAATGTCAAACCTCTGTCATTTTAAAAACAAATGAAAATCATTACAAACTATTTTTATTTACAACAAAAATTGTGGTTTCTCGACTCTTGTTACTGAGACGTTTTGATGTGTTTTTCTTTTGTATATTTGAGAGTGTTTGCTTTATGATTATCATTATGGTTTATACGCTGGAGTTTCTGCATCTTTTGCTTTTGTAATCATCTGGGGAAAATACTATCTTCTACGTTTAATAAATAAATAAAAATTTCAAATTTTTAATACAAATTAATTAAATTTTTATTTATTTTGATGTTTTGTGTTATTAATTGAATTATTTTGTTTGTTTGAAAAAACCGTAAATATTACTTAAACTGAAAAAAGAAGAGTTCAAATTTCATAAGATGAAAAGAGCTTAGCTGATAATGAAGCTGATTGTTAAACTAAAAGGAGCCAGACTCAATGTATCTCTTTCTTAGCTTGGAATTTTGTCTGAATATTATTATTATCTAAATGAATACTTTAGCAACAACAAAACCTAAAAAAACATACATTTTACCTCTTCTGAAATAAATTCCATTATAAAGATCTTTAAATTTCAACCGTTTATTGATTATGTCTGTTTATCAAATCAACTGTATACGGCTTCTTAGGTGTCGTGCAAACTCAACCATATTATACCATATAAGTTTATCTAATAGAGTCAATCAATTAGAGATAATGTACAAAAAATTGTAGCAAAACACAACTGTGATATGACATATAAAACTGAATTATTGTTTATGTGAGTGGATGTTTTCACCTTTCGTTAGATAAAATTATCATTATTTTTTTCACCGACGTTAAACATATAGTTATGAAGCTATGTGAAATATACGTATCTATACAAATAGATAACACATTATATTTTTGCATGGTGTTAAGCTTTTTATCATCATATTAATATTTATATTTTATCTCTAATTTTATATTTACCGTGGTATCTAAATTGTTAAATTTTAATATCTCTATCACATGTTATATGTTACCGTGACAAAATACTAAAATGTGAACTATTTTTAACCCGAGGGAAAAAAGAAATCCTTATTGAAAACCAATCACCAACAAACCAACACTAAAATCAAACAATTATTAAAAAGGCAAAAGTTTTATTATGGGATTAATGTAATGAGGAGAAAAAAATCAGAACCATACAAAGCAGAAGACAAAAATGAGATGAAAAAGAAAGAGCAAAATTAAAAGTTGAAGAATAAGAAGAAAGCACAAAGAGAATCATTTTGAGAGACATAAAGATAAGATTGAATTAACAAAATATAAACAGTTGATTGCAATGTTATGTCATTTGGATATTTTGTAGATTTTTCGTCATCTAGTGGAATTTCTCTAATTTATTTATATTCAATTCGAAATAAATGAAAGAGATTCGTGAGGCTGTTAAGTTACATGTTCTAACAACTTCTCGACAGTGACATATGTTATTGTCTGGAGACTAAAGTGGGTGGAATAGGTTCAATTTGTGTCTTGTTTACCTAAAACCTGTTGGCTGTTGCATCATTCAAATGCCAATTATGGTTTCGGCTTTTTTTCAAATTAAAAATATGATTTTTATAAACAAAACCATCCACCTGCAATTTGCTAAACCACGAGCTCACCTGCATAGGAATTAGTTTTAAAGTGAAAAATGTATAATACTTTTCAACTAAATATTAATTAGGGAGAAAAGACTTCAAATGGGTGAGTGGCTAATTCTAATCAAACAATACAGAACAAGCAGAAACAAGCTAAATGGCAATTCTAATCAGTGTGATGCCAGTAAAATGGTTTTCAAAATTTGACTAATATTTTTCCCAAATTTTAGATTTTTTAACGTACTTTTCTAAGTAAAAATGTGTTAATCAATAAAACTAACCAGTATGATTCTTTTCAGAAAAAAAAAAAGAAAATGTAGACTGCATTAAAAACAGTTGTATTTTGAAAGTTGGTGTACTGTACAAATACGGTTCATAAAAGCACGAACAAATAAAAATTGAACGGCACCATCTTAGGGTACGCATCCGAGAATTCGAATCAGTTATGTTTGGTTTTTTTTTGTTGGGTAATATGAATAAAGAAGTTTATCCAAAAATTAGTATGCAATCACAAAGAAGCATCTATATTGTGGACAACATATCGAAGACTGAAAAATAACTAAAAAGAAAAACTTTAATATTAGAAATATTGATGAAACTTCAACTCATTTTTGATCTTTCATAAAAGAAAAAAAATACTTTTCTGTAAATACCACTACAACTCTACAAATAACAATTATGTTTATTACATATAGTCGCAATAAAACTAGAAATGACCTAAAAACATTATTGTTCTAATAAAATTACATAAAACCAAAACCAAATTCCTCCACAAAAAAGATAAACTAACACTTTAAAAAAAATCTAAATATAGTATTACTCATTTTTTTAAATAGCATAAATTTAATAGTAAAATAATTAGAAATCTCTTTTAATAAAAAATTTTAAATCTTAAATTGGAAATTGAATCAAAACATTATGTTTGAATTTTATATATAGTTTATTTAAAATAGATAATTATTTTATATAATAATTTGTGATATTTTGGAATTTTTTTAATGTTTTAGATTTGAAAGATCAATTTAAAAAAATACTATTTTATGATATTATTTTAAAAACTAATATAAATATATATAACTAATCAGCATTCATATATTTTAGACTTGATTTGTAATGTCTATGATCTGTTTGTTTCACTATTGTTGACTACAAAATTACAACAGCGATCAATGCTCATTTTTGCATTTACCGATTGTTCAACGACCATTGACGACAAATATAAAACAGTGTCGTGTGTTCAGTGGTTTATCACTTACCATCGTCCAAAACTAACACTAATCAAACAAACAAATCTATAATTATATTTGTATTTGCAAAAAACACATTCACACTCACACTGATATATTGTAAACACATAGCTCTCTCTCTCTCTCTCTCTCTCTCTCTCTCTATTTATGGAAATGAAATGATAACGCAACCACAATTATCGTGCAATTCAATTTAATTGATAAAGAAGCACATGCGACGACTATGTCTACTCGTGAATGTGTTCAAATATCATTCATGGCTGTTTCTGTTGTGTCGGTCCATGCATGTCTCTCTCTTTTCTATTCTTTGATTTTTTTATGCATTTTTCTTATAAACTCCGAACTGTCTCTTGACCAGACATTATGATCACTTCCCTAAAAATACATCATTTTCCTTTACACATTATTTATTTATGCAACCATTACAAATCCATTCTTTGTACTTAAAAACATGTTATCATTTATGGTTAAGTAACAATCTGTTGTTGTTAGATACACTTTTTAACTACTATAAATATTACATGGCAATTAGAGTTTTGAAATTCGTTTTTCGACTAAAAAATAGTCAGTTTTTTTTATTACCATCTCAATTTGCGACTAAACTGATTTTCAAATGTGAGTATATTACTATCGTTTTCAAATTGAATGACGTAAGTTGATGAAGAAAAAACAAACTAAAAAACAATGACATGTATGCATTTCTATTATATTTTAAGATTCTCTTTATTATAAAAAAGTGTTTTGATCATCATCATGGTATGAGCAGTAGTTTATATATGTATTTAGTTATTACTTTGATAATTATGTGGATTAGACTTTATGTTAACTTTAGTCTTATTTTAATTTATGAGTAGGCCATAGCCAATTAGCCATTTTTAATTTGCATTTGTCAAAATTCACACATATCCTGGCTATTTTATGTGTTTTGAGTCTGATGGATGATTGTAATTGCAAGTTCAAGATATTTAAACCAACTAAATATAATGCAACCAAAATATTTAGAATTTACTCTTTTTTGTCGGCAAATATCTTTTTTTTTTCCTCTTAATATCAAATGCAATGATGTGTGCTTCGATTTCGTCTCTTATCCTCTGAATTATATTAGTCCAAATTTTCAACAATAGGGTCCATTTTCATTATTTCTCGTCCTTAGTGTCTCATTCAGTGTTATCCATTTCCATAGATTATATACAAAGGAAAAATGAATTTTTCGAAAACAAAAATAAAAATGAAACAAATTGTTTTTTTTTGTTGCTTTTGAATTTTAATCACATATTCTCCACACACAAAACAAATCATCACAATACTAAAAACAAAGCAAAACACAACCACCTTTTTGAGATTTCAAATTCCATATTAAATAACAAACTAAATTAAATTAATTAAAATTTTGTTCAACCAAATAACAAAATAACCATTCTTCTTCTTCCTTCAATTTATGTTTCGGTCTCTGATTTAATTTCAAAGATCAGACCTTGGTTGAGTTTTGAACCTGTAGAGCACTTTCTTCTTCTTAGAAGTCTGGTTATCGATTGTGATCACAATCTTTCCCGGTTCACCCACTTTAAAAGAATCGGTTATCACCGGTTCGTCGGTTAACCCAATCTTCCGGTTCTTAGAGACGATCACGGCATAGCTTCCCTCGGTCGTTGGCTCAAACTGAGCTCCGTAGCTCACATCTGCACCCAAAACCCTAAGCTCCCATGAAAGCATACAAGCCTGCCACAAATTAACATTAACCTTATTGATCAACAACAAACTTACAATACAAACTTATTGGTAACTGAATTCTCAAGTTTACTATAGTTATAATGAATTTATTGTATATACCTCAGAAGCAGGCAAATCAATGGTGTATTTGGCTGCTGGTTTAACGATGGCTTCGGTGACCGCGTCTACGGTGGTTAATGGACTATCTTTGCTAAGTCCGCCGTATTTAACAGGGACTTGTTCAGGAGCTATGTATCTGTTAAATATAAGCTTTGATGAGAAAAATGAAAGAAAAAAAATATTTATTTGAATTATGAAATAGTAAAAAAGGTAATTAGTGGTTAATTAATTACTTGAAAATTGTATCGGCAGATTTGGATGGACCAGCAAGGACCATCTTGCTTCTGGTCCTCGGCGATGTGATGATCGATCCGAATGTTTTGTAGTATGGAATGTACCACCACGGGACATTGATGAACAGCTGCAAGAAAATAAACACATTTTAAAAAAAAAAGAAAATTAAATAAGGTAGTACCAGCAATTTCGGCGTGACTAATTTGATTATAATATCTAAAATTGTGATTCTATTTACGTTTTGAAGAATGAATTTTCCGGCAACTGGTGTAAAAAAAAAAAGAAAATACGAGCGATCACTATGGTACCTCTCTAGCGGCGAATTCGGGATAATTGTCTTCGAATTGCTTGACGGCTCGTCTGATGAATTGCCACAAGGCTCTCTTGCCGAGTCCTGGAGCGTTCCTGAAGTCGCTGACGAACACGAAGGAAGATTTCGCATCAGGGTTGCTGAAATCAATAGCTCTCACACACTTCTCTTGTAGCTGAATCCTCCAATTAAGGAATTTGTTAAACTTCTCTTTGTCGGAAAAAATCTCTTTGTTCTGAAACTCGCCGTAGGAGCTGTATATCACGACGTGACCTTCCTTGTCGACACCGTGAGCGAACACCATCTTCTCGAACTCTTCTCCGGTTTCGGCCTCAACGAGCTCGTCGATTTTGTTTTCCTTGCGCCACTGGACGGTGTTTTTCAGCATCGCCAATGCTTCTTTGGCCTTCAAGTCTCGTGCACGGAGGAATTTCAGGAGGATCGCGTCGGATCTCTCGTCCTGGAGGAGAGGAACTCCGTAGATCGAAACTTCTTCCGGTTTCACAGACTCTGCCTCGTCGGCGACGGTCTGTACCACGACCGGCGTGGCGGATTCCGGAGGGGAGACGGACACGATGGACTCTTCGATTGCTTCCACCGTCTTGGTTCCGTCTTCATCAGAACCGGAAGCTTTCTCCGTGGTTACGGTGGCTGGTTTCTCTACCGGTACCTCAGATTTCTCCTCCGGTTTGGACTCAGCCGGAGCTGCCGCTGATGAATTCTCTTCCGGTTTGGTTTCCTCTGGTGATGAAACCGCCGGTTTTTCATCTTCCTTTTTCATCTCAGTCGCTTTCTCTTCTTCCTTCTTTTCCTCTGTTTTTTCTTTTCCTTTAGTTTCCTCCGCCGGTTTCTTCTCATCATGTTTCTCTTCCTTCGCCGGCGCCGGAGCAGTGAATTCTCGTTTGTTCAGTGCTTCCCTCACGAGTTCCTTAAACTCCTCAAGTGCTTTCTTCTCAACTTCCTCTGCTGTTGGAGCAATCACCTTCTCAGCTGCAACCGTCTCTTCCTCTTTCACCGGTGCAGTTTTCTCCACCTCCCCCGGGGCAGGAGATTCCTTCTCTGGTACCATCTTCTCCTCCTTCTCCGACACCACCTTCTCCTCCGATGCAACCAAGGCAGGAGCAGACACCTCTTTTTCCGGAATAGGAACAGTCACCTCCTTATCTGTCATCAGTTTCTCCGTTGTTACGGCAACAGCATCAGCTGATTTCTGTACCTCTTGCGCCATCTTCTGATTATCGAAATTCAAGAAAACAAAGTAGGAGGAGAAAGAGAGAGATTTGTGAGGAGTGAGAAGAGAAGAGAGATAGTTTATAAAACGAGAGAAGTTTACTAATACAAGGCAAAAGAGAACACAGTCTGGTCGGAGCTGTTTTTTTTTCCCGACAGCTCATTCGAACGATTTCACATTGGGTCCCATTTCTTTTTCTCCAACGGCCGTCTTTTGCTTCACAAATTAGTAAACCTATTTCACTTCCTATTTTTAACCATTTACCAAATCACGTCTTTTTTTATTATTAAAAATCCTCAAATATTTCCTCACTATATTTGGTTTCTCCTATTTAACATACAAATTAGCTACCATTCTAAACTTCTTCCATAATCGACATTTTTATAGAATATATTACCATATATATATTCATAAAATCTGATAATTTAATATTTCACCTTTTCTTAGTGATATCCTTGATTTTTGAAGATATTCTTCTCCCCCAGTCCTTTCTATATGTGCCTAAATAGTTTTGTTTTAATCATTACAAATATTAAAATCTTTACAATTAAACAATAGAATATGTTTGTGTTGAGGAAAAATACGAAAGAGAAAAAGGGTAGCATGCTATATCATGTTTTAAATAACTTTGCTTTATAAAGTAAAGTGTGGTTCAAATCATGACACCATGTTATATAGTAACTCCTTAGTCTTTACCGTAATAATAAAAGGTTGACCTAGCAAAAAAAAATTACGGATTTCCATTCAAAACTATTGATTATAAAAGATATAATTTTTATGGTTGAAAAAGAATTAAAAATCACAATATATATAAATGAAATTAATACACTGATTAACAATCTAATGATCGATTGAATAGTTTTGAGTTTGAAAAGATATGGCGGTTCAATTCTGGTGTATAGCATTCACTTTGCACGTAAAGAAATATTCAATGATTGTATTTGTACATTTTTATAATCTATAATTGATATTAGAACCGTTGTTGATGCGTCGCTGTAATCTTACAAAACAGATTAATTATTGATTCTTAGGGGAAAAATCCAATAGGCATTATAGCTGTCAAACTCAACGTTGGCAATTAACTAAATAGTGTCATAAGTTCTATTTAAGTCATATTTTGTATATTTTCTATTCGTCATCAGAGACTTTATTTGCCACCTAATTTTTATATACAAAGATTGTTCGAATCCTTTCCGCTTAATTCTTTCGCTGGACCAACAAGATTACGTTTGTGATTTATTTTAACAAATAAATTTTATTTTCATAAATAAAATTATAAATTTTCTGATTTAAACAAATTATTTTAAATTAAAAATAAAATTATATATATCTAATTTATATTTATTAATAAATAATTAATTATAACGTGTGAATATTTTTTTCGGTGCAAATTGGTGAATTCATATTATAGTATATTTCTTTAGTTTTTAATTTATGAATTTCTAAAATTTTATGCATTTTGAATAATTAATTTATAAGTTTTAGAAAATATCAATTGAAAAAAACATTTGAATATTTCTTAAAAATATATAAATGATTTAAATTATAAATTTATTACTTTTTTTTTTAACTTTGTGTGGAATTTAAAAAAAAAAATCAAGAAAGACCCACAACACGCTCCCACGTGGCGAACACAGTTGAGTTCAGGTGTCAAATAGAAAAACTGTGGACCAAAAAAACATGTGGGTAGTAAATTAACTTACAAAACTTATAATGAAAAAATAAATTAATTTGCAAAAACAATAGAATTATATTTGTTGATAAAAGTAAGAAAAAGGTAGAATCATGGAATCGGAATTTAATTTTAAAATTTAGAGAAAGTAAAGTTGGTACAATTGCGCGGGACCAGGAGTGATCCATTAAAAATCTCATCTCCTCAGTTGCTTTTGTCAAAAGAAAAAGAAAAAAGTAGCTGTTTGGTTGGTTTTGTTCATCGCTGGTGCCATCTTACTATTATTATACATTCTTGCTTTGTATTTAGCTGTTCCCTTTTTTTTTTCTTTTATGATTAACCCACTAACTTATTTTATATACATTCTTTATATATGATTGATTGCAGTATGTCATAAATAAGATTTGTTTATATATTCCGCCTTATAATAAAGTTATTTTTACTCTATTTACTTTTCTTATAGTTACTAAGATCATCATATACATTGGTGGCATGTAGTGTGGTTCTAAAAATGACTTATTAACTTCGATCATTAAAAAAGAGGACAAGCGATTAACCTCCTTTGCCACATCTCCGTGGCGTCATTGACGACATTCCGCCGCCGGCTAAGTACGTGACAAAGCAAACCTAAAAAGATTCCGACAGAGGTTGCCTTGAAGTAAACAGGATACAGTTTGCTCTGGACTACCCCAAACTGCTTAAGTGCTTGGCACTGCTTGCCTCCCCAATAACCGAAGCTAACACGTAGCTCGACACAAACGTAACCCACACGCAAGTCCTAAACGCCGTTGCTATAGCTGTCAGTCCCACCACGCTCGCTATCTTTTCCGGACTCAGCGCGGCTGCATCGCTGGCCAAAATACACGCGCCGCCGTCTCCCTCACCTCGCGGGCCTTTCCCCTAGCTCTATCTTCCGCCCTCTCCTTCGATTCGTGAGCTTTATGGGCCACCATTTCCTCTTCGTCGTGGGCTTTTCCTGACACCTTTTCTTTAGCGTAATGGGCTTTATGAACCACAGTTTCCTTAACATTATAAGCCTTTTCTGCTACCTTCTCCTAGCACATTGGGCTTTATCAGCAACCGTTTCTTCCACATCACCACATGGGCAACCGTCTCCTTCACATCGTGAGCGTTACCCGTCGCTACGTCTCCTGCATCGGCAGTCGTCTCGCCGAAATTATCAGTGTTCCGGTATTTTGCCTGACCAAATTTCTCGACCGCTCGACGATAAGCACTCATCGAGCCATATAATGGGCCAAGTGTTTGGTACATTTAAGGCCTAATATACAATCATAGATTATTTAAAATCTGACTTGGAAGAAACGAATTAAACATTTTCGGAAAGATTCTTAAATCAAAATTTATAAAATCAGAAAGGGTGTTTCTTTAGTGAAAGGAAAACACATAATGGGATAATTCATTCGGAGTAGTGTAAAACAAAGAGCAATAGTAAAAACTAAGATTGTTGACGCAGCAAAACTCTAAAAGCTATACTAATCAACAAAACAAGGATGGTGAGAGAGCTAACGAACACACCACACACAAGTGTCTTATCAATCAAACCCCAGTGTGATAAGACTTCTTGTTTCGACTCTCCCTTGTAACCTCTCTTTCTCATAAACCATCCAAGGATGCTTCTCACGCTTTGCTCCTGTCTTGTGATATTTCCAGAATTGTTACAGACCTCTCCTGATCTCTCTCCAACACAGCTCTCAGCAGAGCAAGTGCACGTCTCACAAGTAATAACATGAGACGAACAAGACGGTTTTTGCTCCTCTCGGGCTTTTGTTTCTACATTTGCAGAGCTTAGTGTCTCAATCACATCTCCAAACACTGACCATCTCCCTACAGATGTTATCCTCGCTATAGCTGAAGTTCCAAGCATGCTTTCTGGTGCACTAACCAAAACCTGTATATATCCCTTTGTATGCCCAACCTACAAATTTAAAAATTATGAATCTTTTTAATGACAGCTTTGTACGTTTTACTTTCTTTCAATTTTATTTTATATGTACATATGGCTCAGGATGGGCTTACCAAATGAACTCCATCGGTAGCTATTTCAGTTATCCAAATTCTCTCTTCTTTTCCCTCCATTCCCATGTAAGGTGCAAAAGCCTCAAAGACACAAGTCAACTCACGGCTTCGTTGCTTCACTATTTTACTCTGTACCTTCTTCATCTTTGCTGCTGGGGTCCCTGTATCATAAATGTCACATCCAAACAAATGTTTAGCACGACTGAAATACTTACCAAATGCTAGGTTGCATACGTAACCAAATCCTTTGAGCTTTACCTGGTCTTGGGTAAAACTGAGAAATATGAACTTGAGGAAATTTGTAATCCTTTATAAGCCCAACAGTTTGACAAAAATCTTCATCGGTTTCACCTGAAATTGGGAAAGTAACAAATATATATTCAACACAGGCACAATATATCAACAGTTAACATGCTTTATGTCGTATAACCATCTAACTATCCAGACCCAACAATTGCACCCATTAAATGTGTTTTTGTATGGCAATGTACGATGTTTTTTATGTCTCAACTCTCGACTAAACAGTGAACAAAAGTCATAATGAAGAGGAAATTGTTATTAGAAAAAAAAAANGAAAGCACAGTCAAATACTGTTCGCGACCCGGAGTTTGTAACAAACTATCAAGAGTGATAGTTTGTTCATCCATTCCCGTTTCGCAATCGGGAATTTGTACGTCCTCATGTTCATCCGATTCCTGAAACCGTGGAGGTGTTTGGGTTTCAGGAACGGCATGAGGAACAAAATTGTATTGCGGAGGGAGCCGCGATGCCGCTCTATTAGCGGATGGTGATGGGTTCGAGGAGGCCGAAGAGGTTCCTCGGCCGGAAGACGATCCGAAAGATCGTCTTCCACGACCTCTCAACGACCTACCACCACTTGCCATTTCTAGAAATTTTGTTTTGTTAAAGTGTTTAGGAAGTGTTTTGAGAGAGTTTTGTAATGTAGTTTTGAGAGATTTGTGAAAAATGAGGGAAAACCATCGGGTATTTATAGATTTTTTTGCTACCACGGATGTGGTCGCAAATCAGTGGCAAAAGACCCGTGGTCGCAAATCAGTCACAAATTTGCGACTGATTTGCGACTACCAATTAATTTGGTGGGAACCGAAAACGTTCAAACTCCCTCCAAATTAATTCGTGGTCGCAAATCAGTCGCTAATTTGCGACTGATTTGCGACCACATGTACATTTATCGAAACTGTTACTGTGGTCGCAAATCAGTCGCAAATTAGCGACTGATTTGCGACCACGAATTAATTTGGAGGGAGTTTGAACGTTTTCGGTTTTTTCAACCTCCCACAAAATTAACTGGTAGTCGCAAATCAGTCGCAAATTAGCGACTGATTTGCGACCACAATTACATTTATCGAAACTGTAAATGTGGTCGCAATTCAGTCGCAAATTTGCGACTGATTTACGACTACCAGTTAATTTTGTGGGAGTTTGAAAGTTTTCGATTTTGTCAAAGTCCCACCAAATTAAATGGTGGTGACAAATCAGTCGCAAATTAGCGACTGATTTGTGACTACATCAGCATTTCCGACTGATTTGCGACTGCACATCAAATTTTTAGAATGTAGTCGCAAATCAGTCGCAAATTAGCGACTACATTTAATGTTTGTGACTGAAATGCGACCACATTGCCAATGCAGTTGCAAAGTGGTGACAAATCAGTCGCAAATAATACCCTAAACCCTAAATTTTGAGATTTTGAGGAATGCATATAATTATATAAGATTGAGTCATTGATTATAAGTTATAAAAATTTCAATTACTATGAAAACAATAACATTTCCCAAATTTTCAAATAACTTACCTAAATCCTTAACAAATTTACTTAACTTTATACTTCTTATATACATTCTATATGTTATCTAAATATGAAATCATTAAAAATATGGTTTTCAATATATGTTATCACTTCTAATGGTTAGTAGTCTTATAGAATAGAAATACAAGTTTTAAATGTAGAAAATACTTAGGGAAAATGTGAATTAACCATATGTGGTGGCAAATCAGTCGCTAATTAGCGACTGATTTGCGACTGCGTATCAAAAATTTTGAATGTAGTCGCAAATCGGTCGCTAATTAGCGACTGATTTGCGACTACATTTAATTTTTGTGACTGAAATGCGACCACATTGCCAATGCAGTTGCAAAGTGGTGGCAAATCAGTCGCAAATAATACCCTAAACCTTAAATTTTGAGACTTTGAGGAATGCATATAATTCTATAAGATTGAGTCATTGATTATAAGTTATAAAAATTTCAATTACTATGAAAACAATAACATTTCCCAAATTTTCAAATAACTTACCTAAAATCCTTAACATATTTACTTAACCTTATACTTCTTATATACATTCCAAATGTTATCTAAATATGAAATCATTACAAATATGGTTTTCAATATATGTTATCACTTCTAATGGTTAGTAGTCTTATAGAATAGGAATACAAGTTTTAAATGTGGAAAATACTTAGGGAAAATGTGAATTAACCATATGTGGTCGCAAATCAGTCGCAAATTAGCGACTGATTTGCGACTGTACATCAAATTTTTTGAATGTAGTCGCAAATCAGTCGCTAATTAGCGACTGATTTGCGACTACATTAAATTTTTGTGACTGAAATACGACCACATTGCCAATGCATAGCATAACTATATTTATTACATTTCTTCGTTCTCATCATCATCTGAAGATGAAATATTACATTGAAATTCATCTTCTAGTTCCGCATCTCCGACATCGAAATCAATTTCTTCAGTATGGTTAACTGTATCGACCAACCGATCTACCTCTATCTCTTGAACATGCATTACGTCTTCATCATTTTCTTGTTGCAAGAGGCCAATCTCGTCTTTGTTTTTGTATTTCCCCAAAATGTTAGATCTTGGATTAACTTTCAAAACATTGAGCCATGTTTGTTTTGATGATGATTTCGTGTGTGGATAGGGAATATAACAAACTTGATCTGCTTGAGATGCTGATACATCGTACGTTTTGAAATATAAATTAGTTATAAATTTGTAAGAAAAAATATATATTAAATTATTACCGAATACGTACGTACCGAGAATAAATGGTTCGTATTTGTAGTATTTCCCCGATGATAAGACATCAACGACACCATTTTCCGACTTCCGAGTACCTCTCAAGGGTGTAGGATCGTACCATTCACATTTAAAAAGCGTGATCTTCAAATTTAGGAGTCCGACATACTCAAGTTGAATGATATCTGTTAAAATACCGTAGAAATCAGCTTCATCAGATGCATCTGAGTAATTGTCCCCCTTCACACAAATACCGTAGTTACATGTCTTTCTTCTATGTCCATGTTTCTTCGTGTGGAACATATAACCTTTTGTAAAATACATCGGCCAAGTGGATGCTTTATTCATCGGACCTTGAACTAATTCTTGAGCCCATATAGGAAAGGCACGTGAATCTGTGGAACTGCATGAATTGACCTTTAATCATATATCAAAAATTAAACTTAATTAGTATTTCCAAATTAATAAATAAAATATAATATATATATATATATATATATATATATATGTCAAATAATTAATTAAACATACATAATCTCTAACCTATATGTGGAACTCTTCCTCTCTTTTAGATGAAATGTCATCTTCCGAAAGATATGGATACGTACATCGAATATGATCTTCAAACATGCTAGAACAGTAAATATTGAAAATTAATATATATTTCTTAATACAATGAACTGAAATGTAATAAATACAATTAATTGTTTTCATATAGTACCTCTCTAGTGGCCGAAAATATTCACAATTCCGTAATTCATATGCATGTGCATATTTATATTCTTTTTCGGAGAGCCATATTTCTTTACATTTACCACTTGGACGACCCATGTGCGTAAATATATCCGGTACTCCGGGATCTGGATATACAGGCACGTCACCTTCATCGAATCTTGTAGACCTGTACATATATATATATATGCATGGTTTATATATATTATATATAATACTTATATATTATATAATAAAATAATTAATTCATAAACGTCATAATTAACATGGTTACCTGTTTTTCGTGCGAATGTGTTCAGCAAAGTAATGTTCTGAGAAGTAAGATATCTCATCATTCACATATGATTCAACAATCGACCCTGCAGCATAACGTTTGTTCTTCGCCTTGCTCTTAAGTTTTTAAAAAACCTTTCAAATGGATACATCCACCTATATTGCACAGGTCCACCAAGTTCAGCTTCGTATGGTAGATGTACAGGAAGATGCTCCATGACGTCGAAAAATGAAGGCGAAAAGATCTTTTCCAAATTGCACAAAATTATGACTATATTTTCCTTCAGAATTTGGACACGGTTTTTTTGTAATGATCTGGAGCATAAATCACGGAAAAATCCTCCAATCCCTATATATATATATATATTAATTACCATCGAGAATGAATTAGTTCAGGCAATTATTATTAATTTACGTACGTATTTCCAATTAAAAATATAGTTATTACTATATTTACCTGATAATGCTAGATGAACGTTCTGTGGTAAAAGTTCTGCAAATATAAAAGGGAGAAGTCTTTCCATAAAAACATGGCAGGCTTTTCATGCCCGACAACTTTAGTCCATCCATATCCACACAATTTGCTAAATCTGCCGCATAGCCGTCCGGAAATTTGACATCATTTTTTATACATTCCAATAACCGTTCTTTCGCTTTTTGGGTCAATCAAAATATAGGGAATGGAGCATTACCCCGACCATCCACGTGCAACTCTTTTCGAGAGCAAAACTTCGCAATATCCAACCTTGACTTCACTGTATCTTTTGATTTCTCTTTTACATTCATAATAGTATTAATGATGTTATCGAAGAAATTCTTCTCTATATGCATCACATCAAGATTATGTCGAAGGTTAAGATCTGTCCAGTCTGGCAACTCTCAAAATATACTTTCTTTGTGCCAATTATGCCAGCTGCCATAACCTTCTTCTTTACTTTCATGACCGTTTTCGCCGCACTCAGATGTTCTTAAAGGATTGACAGTTTTTATTCGCTCGTACAAAACTTGTTCACCTGTCAATGATTGTGGAGGACAGTCATTCAAAGCATGCTTCCCTTTTAAAAAAATTGTTTTATTTTTCCGTAACGGGTGACCATTAGGAAGAAACCTTCGATGACAATCAAACCAACACGTCTTTCTCCCATTTGGTAATTGAAATGCATTCGTATCATCCATACAAATTGGACAGGCCAGCCTTCCATGCATTGTCCATCCTGATAACATTCCATAAGCGGGAAAGTCGCTTATCGTCCAAAGTAACACAACTTTTAGATTGAAATTTTGGTTCAGCGATACATCATATGCATCAACTCCAATAGACCATAATTCTTTCAACTCATCAATCAAAGGTCGTAGGAATATGTCCAGACTAGCACGCGGATGATTTGGCCCCGAATTCAAAATAGTTAGAAACAAATTCTCTTTCTTCATACACATCTCCGGTGGCAAATTATATGGAGTGATAATCACCGGCCATAATGAATGATTACGAGACATCCCAAATGGGTTGAACCCATCAGTACATAAGCCAAGATAAACATTTTGAGATTCAGCAGCAAATCTAGGATGTAAATATTGAAAATTTTTCCACTCTGCAGCATCAGATGGATGACTCATTTCTCCGTCTTCTGCTTCATGCTCTGCATGCCACCTCATTGCCTCTGCGGTTTTCTCGCTTTGATACATTTTTTTAAGTCTATCACCTATAGGTAAATACCACATACGACTGAAAGGTATTCTCGTCCTGCCCTCGCTTGGCTTATACCGGGGGGAATCGCAAAATTTGCATTTTTCCCATTTCACATCTTCTTTCCAGAATATCATACAATTTTTAACACACACGTCAATTGTATAAAACGGGAGGCCTAAATTTCGCATCAATTTTTCGGTTTCATAATATGAACCCGTCGCCTGATTTTCGTCGGGTAAATATTCTGTAAATAGCTCCGCCCAAGAATCCATGCATTTTTCTGGTAAATTAAAATCAGATTTGATGTTCATAAACCTAGCAGCTAAAGATAATTGTGAGTGCCCTTCATGACAACCATCATACAATGGATTTTTTGCAGCTTCTAACATGTTGTAAAACTTTTCTGCTTCTTCATTAGGTCGTTCTTCTTCATAATTATAATTATAATTTTCTTCGTTCTGATTATAGTACTGCTGCTGATCATCAGTCGTTGTCTCACAAAATGCATCTGTCACCATTTCAACATATCTATTACCGGATATACCAACTGTTTCATCACTACTACAATCACGTCCCTGATTTCTTGGTACATCACCCCGACTAGTACTACTCGTCCCTAACTGAACATTCAGCTCTTCTCCATGTTTATACCAAATATAATAATTTGGCATAAACCCTCGACTATATAGATGACTCCATATTTTTTCGTCCCGGAATAAATTTATCATTTTTGCAATTAATACAAGGACAGAAAAACTTACCTCCACTACTTTGAGCTATAGGTTGACTACTTGCAAAATTCATGAACTGCTCCATGCCTTGTGCAAATTCCACCGAGATATTTCTTGTTTCATTATCTATTCTTCTGTACATCCAATCTCTCGAATTGTTATAATTTCCCCACATGTTTTACAAAATTTTTTACTTTTGCTTTCGCAAATGAGAGAATGGGATGGTGCATATATATACAACATTTTGCGACTACTTTGCGACTATTTTGCCACTGATTTGCCACTACTTTGCGACTACACCTATGTAGTCGCTTAAATGTCGTTATACCTAACCCGCACATGTTTTTTATGCTCGCACTTTGCCACCATTTTGTGACTGCATAGCCACTACATACCGTAGTCGTAAATCGGTCGCTATTTTGCGACTAATTAGCGACTACCACGTGATTTTCCATACGTAGTCGCTAATTAGTCGCTATTTGGCGACTGATTAGCGACTACCAGGATCAGTCTCAAAGCAGTCGCAAATCAGTCACTAATTCGTTGCATATTGCGACTGATTTGCGACCACAGGTATTGGTCACTTATTTGCGACCAATTTGCGACTACTTGGCCGTAGTCGCAAAATGGTCGCTAAACCACGGCAAATTTGGTCGCAATATTTGCGACCACATATGTAGTCGCAAATCGCAGTCGCAAATTCGCAGTTTTCTTGTAGTGACATGTCACCTTTAACGATAACGGTAGCCTCCATCTTGATACGCACGGGTTATCGATGTTTTAAGCCAACCTAACTCTGATACCAATTGTTGGGATATTTACTCAATAATACTTTGAAGATGAGAATTACAAAGTAGTAATAGAAAGAGAACTCTTTTATATTAAGAAAATGATTTTACAAAAGGTGAATTTATTTGTGATTTGTGGAGAACTGTTAAATATTTCTTTGTTAGATTGTTCTTACAAATAACACCCAACAGTCCTATTTATATTAGTGGTGGATGAGTATTAAAATATCTAGAACACTATCTTATCCTTATCTACTTATCTAAATAAGCTTTATCTATTTATATAGATAATCTTTATCCATTTATTTTAGATAAACATTACCTTCTTTTCTAATAAATATTTATTCTTATCTAATTTTCTGGATAATTCATTTATTTTTATAATTCTAAATTTTCTTTATTTTTATATTTGGTTTTATTTTATGCTAATAATTATGCTCATTGGGTTAATGCAGAAAATATCCAACATATCGTGCGCTCTGTTATTTGGAGGTTTGTCTAATGGTGTAGAACGAGGCAAGAAGGAAGTGTTGCATACTTTAGCAGGAGATGGTTTGGGCTTGAAGAGTGTTTTGAGATTGGACAATAAAAAATTTGCTGAACTTTCCTATGGAATTAGAGGCTTTGTCTTTTACTTTACAATTAGTACGTGAATACTTTGAAAAAAATAAGAAAAAACAGACAGAAAATTACGAATAAATCAAAATAATCACGGAAGAAAATCTATGGCTTTCGTGGCTATAATTATATGACTAGTCTTTCATAATTTTTTGGTGATTTTTTTGTTGGTATTTCTATAACTTTTATAGTTTTTGGTACTTTTTATGGTGTTTTTGGTTTTCAAAATTGCTAAAAAATCAATGTTTGATTTCCGTGGTTATACACATCATTTTAGTAATTTTTCAAATTTCTGATCAAAATAACTTTAAACTACAGAAATAAATAAAAAATAATAGTATAAAATAGTATATTTAATTTTTTTTTTCTAAATGTAACAACATAAAATTAAAATTCTAAAAATAATATAAATAATTATGTAAAAAATAGTTAATTACTCTAAATAAATTATATATAAACTTAAAATATTATATTTGAGTTTTATTTTTATAATTTAAGATTTAATTTTTTTCAGAATATTTTTTAAATATTAAATTTTTATTATTACTGAAAATTTAAATTAATTATACTATTTTTTGGAAATTTACCTTTAAATAAAAGAATTTTTTTCAGGAAACAACGATCTTGTTTCACTGTCGTGGACGATGCTCCTCATTTGCCATGCATCTAAGTACTTCCCACACATTTTCTCCAAAAATTCCATTAATCAAAATCATATTTTTTAGTTTTACAAACCTAATTATGGTTTTCTTCAAATCGATTTTTAGGATTTTATATTTTAATTGGTGGGATTCAATTTGTGATTTAGCATAAGTTCCTGTTATTTCATATCCAAATGAATTTCTCATAGAAACATGATTTTAACCGAAATCATATCAAATTTAAAGATAAAGTAGGACGATTTCAAAAATTTTGGATAATTTAAAAGTGTCATATGGAAGTTCTGTAGTTTACAAATGAGGAAAACATTCATATAGATTGAGTTATAGTAATAAAATTTTAATTACGGAAACAAACTTAAACATGTATGAATATATATATGTATATATATAAGACAGAGAGAAGTGTCTTGTAGGAGAGAGATGTGACAAAGACAGATAGACTGAGAAAAAAGAGACGAAGGAGGCGGCATAAATAGAGGATATGAAGAGTGAAGATAAGGCGACTGCGAATAAATGAGAGAATAATATGGGAGAAAATAAAATGTGAGAAAATATTGGAATATCAATTTTTTTATGAATTTAATAGTTAATGATTTTCAAGAGGTTTAATTTTTCGTGACTTTGTATAGAATATAGTTTTTAGTTCAAAAATAAATCAATATGTCAATTTAGTGAATATTAAAGAAAAAGTTGCATGTCATGTCATGAGATGAAATTCCTTTTATATAAAAATAGAAAAATTATAATAAACTCTAGATGCACTTTGATATATTAAAAAAATAAAATATCTGAATCGGTCGGAGATTCGGATTTTGATATTTAGCATTTAGACTTTCGATTCAGAAAATATTTTTTGGTAAGTTGATAAATTTTTTTTTTTAGTTTTTTGTAACAAAAATGAATGATTAAATTCACATAATTGTCTTTAAATTCCCATAATTACTTTTAAAATGATAAACTCATTTTGTATGAATTTTGTAACATGCAAAAAAATCAATTAGGATATTATGGGAATCAATTCTCATAAATTAGTTATTAAAAACAAATTATCCTCATGTTGAACATTATGGATACATATACAACTTTGTCTTTCTCATTTTAACAATGTTAACAAAATAATAAAAAACGTTTTTTGACTATATGTGTTATCATTACTAATTATCTTTTAAATTTTTTCTCAGTTATTATTCCTTTTTAATCATTTTGCTTTAATCATTTTTGCACATAACATGATTTAATTCTTATAAAACAGACACAACTTTTTTCAAAAATTAAAAAACTAATTATAATTTTTTTTATCGTATGATATAAAACATAACATTTTATTTCATTTTGTTTATATAGAAACCAGATGTTGTACTTGCTTTTACAAAATTATTTATATCGATTATTATATGAATTTACAGTTTATTTTTATTTTTTTGGTTTATAAATTTGCAATTGTGATTTAGTATTGATAAATATAAAGGTGATTTATGTAGAACTTTATATTAGATAGTATAGTAAGCAATTCTTTTTGTGTATTCTGTATATTACATCTTTTTTAGTTATAAACAGCATTCACCATTAATAAAAACACATAATTTTGTATTTTGAATTTACTTATGCTATTTGAATTTTAGATTTTGTGTCTTAAAATTTAGTATTTATATAATTGTTATTGTAAATAGTTTAACATATAATTATATTTTATACATTTCTATATAGTGCAACGAATTATTATTATAAATATTATTCAGTATTTTGATAAACTTATGTCCATTTTCTTAAATTAAACTATGTGATTGAATTAAGAGTAATACCCTAAAATAGCACCTTTTAAAGTTTTTCTTCCAAATCTAGCATCATAAAATTAAATTCTCAAAAATAGCACAAATATTTATATGAAAATACTTATTTATTCTAAATAAATTATACATAAACTTAAAGTATTGTATTTGGGTTCATTATTTCCAATTTAGGGTTTAATTTTTTTCTACTAAAATATAGTTTTAATGCATTTTAATCTTAAATTTGTGCTATTATTGGAAATTTAAACTAATGATACTATTTTTGGAACAAAAACTTAGAAATGTGCTATTTTAGACATTTGCCCTTGAATTAACAATGTTTTCCTTTTGTTATTGAATTTGCAAGTATTGTTGACTGTTTAAGGTACAATAGATACATAAAGTATATGTTTTAGTATAATCGTATGATTTATTTAAAAAGTAACAGATTAAATCAATATAATGGCAATGGGTGAAAATATGTGTTTAAAAAAGAGATAGATGATATGAAATCTCACATCTATTCTTTCATCTTATTGTCACGTAAAAAAAGGATGCCATGTGGTTTTCCTACTCTTGTAATTGTTATTTGCCAAATAATCTAACTCTGTGGTTATATTGTTAATTTTGTGTTAATTTTGATTATTAGACAAATTAGCCCTACATTTTCAAGGTTAACTATACAAATTAATGAATATAATATATTAAAATGGTTAATTGTAATATTTTTTTAGATTTTTGTTCGAAATATAACACTAATTATTTAAATTTCTAAAAATAACATAAATTTAATATCAAAACAATTAAAAATCTTTTTAATATTAAATTCTAAATTAAAAAGTGAATTCAAATATTATGTTTAATTATATATATATATATATTATTTAAAATAAATAAATATTTTAACATAATAATTTATAGTATTTTAGAAATTTTATTTAGTATGATAAATTTAAAATATAAACTTAAAAATTTGTTATTTTAAGATATTATTTTATTAAAATTAATATTTTCAACTTTTTTTTACAAATCTAAAAATTATATTAGCTAATAGATATCAAATATATCTTATATGTAAAATTTTAAACTTTTCAAAATTTATTTTGTATTTTATTTTACACCATAAACTTTTGTATATGTTTGTTTTATATTTTTTTAACAAAATAATTTTTTTTAAAAAAATCTGTTTTGTATTTTATTTTAAAAACGGACCAATTAGATAATTGATATTTTAAAATTAGTGTCACAAACAGAATTTTGTAATTTTTCTATTATATAGTTTATTTTTGCAAAAATAATTTTTATACTAGTTCGTTTTATATTTGGAAGCAAATTTTAAATTATTTTAATATTTTTCGCATTAATAAATATAATATATTAAAATTAAATTTTTTGCTAAAAAACGCTACAGAAATTAAAAATGTACAATCGGCCAGTAAAAATTCTAATCTTGATGTGATTAATAAAAATATTTTCCTCTATATTCTGTAGTTTTATGTACCAATTTGCTTTTTTGTCTTTACCCAATCGTTTTATAGTAATTTGTTGTTGTACGATCATAAATTATTACAAGTGGTATTGACTTTTCATAGTTAAAGAGATGACAAATGATTAAGAAGCAAATATTTAGCCTTATCCATTCACGTGGCAATATATTATTGCATATCAGGCGAAACGTATAGGTGATGCCATACAGAGGATTACTACTCTCAATAAGAAACTAAATTTTTTGGTATCTCTATAACATAGCCGAACAAGGGCAAAACGGACATTCTCGCAACCCACTCCGCGTCGTTTCTTGATAAAGCTAAAGCACTAAAGAGGTTTATCTTCAAGTATGCAATTACCAAAATACCATCCTCCTTCTCATCTCTGAAATATTTTGATCATCGAATTTGGGTGAAATATCTTTTCTAGTTGCTGAAAGGAAAAGCATCAAACTTTTCTTTGCTTCTTCTATCTTCTTCTTCTTCTTTCTCTTCTCTGTTGATACTTTTGATCTATCATTTCCTGAATTCTCTGTTCGTTTGATGAGTATAAGTTTTCCTGGAAATTGAGGTTCCATGGCAAAAAGTTCGTTTAAGGATTCTCTTAAAGCTCTCGAAGCTGATATTCAACACGCTAACACTGTGTATGCCTCTCAATTTTTCCGTTTTGAATTTGGAATTTTCTCTGCTTTTGTAATCCAAAGTTTCATTTCTTTTTGTGTTTCTCAGTTGTTGTTGTATTTTTCAGAATAACCTGTTAAAATTTTCTTGATGAGATTGCGGGTTCTGTTTCTTTGATATTTTTCTACGAGCATAGGTCCACAAGTGGTCCTCGGAAAGTATTCTTCTGGTGTGTACAGAAGAGTTCGGAAATTGTACGGATGGTATTTGTTACCAAATTAGGGTCCCGAACAGTTGGGATATGTAAATTTAAGTAACCAACGAATTGGGTGATGAAGTCATTTTTTGATGTCCTGTCCTTAAACAGTTCGAGTGTTGACTCTCGAAGCTTTAACAAAGTCTTTGTCTTCGGATGTATTTTTTTGTTTTGACTCCGAGGAAATTGTGCTTGTATGCGCTGATCAAGTAGTTTACAGCTACAACCTTTATTTGATTTACTTTCTGATGATAATCTAGCTGAGTTAGACAGTTCCATGTCTAAAAAGTGAATGTTTTTGGTGAATGCTTTGATCAATTGGTTCTGCTTCTATTGTTACAGCAACATAGAACATCGTAGGATGCTTGATTGGATCAATTCTTTGACCCTTGAAGGTCCTGATTTGTTTTTGCTGATGCTGGTATGTTAAGTTGCAAATGTTTGTATATATCCAAGGCTGATCAATTGGTTCTGTTGTTTATGTCGTGACATCTGAGGACTTGAATGAAGAATTTTGTTAATGCGTGTGCATTTCATCAAATCATGTTTAACTATGGTGCTTATGAACAATGTCACTCTCTTTTTTTCGTTGATTAATCAGAGCTTTAGATTATCCTCGGGAGAAGGATGGAGCACGCGTTCAAATGAGACTATCTTACAATCCGGCTGCCCAGTTTTTGCTTTTTCTTGTCCAGTGGACTGATTGCCACCTTGCCGGTGCCCTCGGTTTGCTCAGAGTTCTTATTTACTTGGTAAATTCTTTACGAGGTCTCACTTCCTTTACTTCTACTGCATTTTTATCAGAATGAGTGTTGTGATTGCTTGATTAATCCTTTCAACTGAATTAGACCTACGCAGATGGGAAAACCACAATGTCAGTTTATGAGAGAAAAACCAGTATCAAAGATTTCTACGGTAATGTTTAGTCTTACTTTGGAACAGATTGAACTCTTTGGTACCTACGAGACTGATATGCTTAATGCTTTTTCCATTCTGTAAAACAGCTGTGATATTTCCGTCGTTGTTACAACTAGAAAGGGGTATCACAGATCTGGATGAACGCAAACAGAAAGAGCTCTGCAAAATACGGTACAGAAATAAAAATGATATTGAGAGGGTAAAGCTCTCAGAGATTGACATGGAGAGAGAAGAAGAATGTGGTATATGTATGGAGATGAACAGCATGGTTGTTCTCCCCAATTGTACTCATTCTTTATGCATCAAGTGTTACCGCGATTGGTAATTCGATTCGTTAATGGGTTATCTTCTTCTACTATCTTTTCTTTTGCCTGATTGATGATCATAAGTAATGTTTCCTTGCAGGCATGGGAGGTCAGAGTCATGCCCTTTTTGCCGGGACAGTCTTAAGAGAGTAAACTCAGGAGACTTGTGGATGTTGATGGAAAAATCGGAAACTGTCAATCTCGATACAGTCGAGAGAGAGAATAAAAAAAGGCTGTTTGTGTACATAGAGAAGCTACCTCTAGTGGTTCCAGATCAAGTGTTTGCATCTTCTCCTTATGATTGTCATGTCAAGTGAAGAAGAAGATGAAAAGCTTTTACAAAACCGGTTCTGGTAAACTTTATAATCTGAATGTATATTATGTTTTAGGATAGTAGTAAGTAATATTAGTAACCATTAATGGGGAAGTCCATATCTACTTGCGTTTCTTTTTATCTGCATTTGGCTTTTGGTTCCCAAACTCTTATTTCTCTATTGTACATTCATGAATCTAAACCTCTTCTTCAGAAAATGGCTTTTACTCGGCAACTAATCTTACTACACTCTGTTCTTGTCTCAGCCAAAAACCTTTCTTCAAGGTACATAGTATACATATAATTTGCTTCAAAAGTTTTGATGGAAATTCTTTCAATCATCTTATGTTTGCTAAATTTTGATGACGATTCTAAACTAAAATCTTAGACTAATAGTATAAATTCTCTTATTTTTAATGTTCAAAAATAAATTTATAAAAAAACATTTTAAAAAATTTTGTTCTATTGATAAATGAAGTACATATTTCAACCGTCTTCAAACGTTTTAACCATCCACTTTTTAATTCGTTTTTCATACAAACAATAGATATCCCAAAAACATTTGTCATCTATTGTCCCACACTTTGTCCTAGATTTATCTTTCCTTCAACGATTTAGTTTAATATTCCATCCACCAATTAGAGTATAATCAACTACCGCCTCTTTGAACTCTTCTAAAGTATCAAATACTTGTATGAACTTGAGTTCACCACTATCTAATTTATATCTCACGAAATTTTGACACTCTTCCTCCTCTTGTTCTCTTTCACCATCCGAATTAGGAGGTATGTTTTGATAGTCGAAATCAACATCCTCATCGAAGAAAATGTCAACATTACTTTCCACCTTTCTCTCTTTCTCACACAGCCCAGAACACTGCAGATCAGTTGAATGTGCGTTTCAATCGACTAAAAACACATCAACAATCCCTATCCATTTAGCCGCTTCACACATCTTCACAAAATCGTCACTCCCTACATACAAATTTTTCCTGTCCTTATTCTCTTCAAATGATAATTTATACCATATTTTCTGCCCATACACTATCTCGCTCATTTCATTCAATAGCACAATGAAGAAATCTTCCGGTTTACACTTTACATTTTTAACATCACCATCCACATAACCGAGATCGCCGTCATAATTCTTTACCTAATAACCATCGTGATACACATTGAATACCACATGTTCTGGATTGCTGTAAATAAACCCAGAAATTCAAACATTAATCAACTTTTTTCTCAGACATTTCATCAAACACATGGTATTTGATTTTCAATTGACATTCGAAACTATTAAATTTCGGCAAATACCCAACTACACAATACGATTCCTAGACGCATAATTCAACAATTTTTTAACTCAAACACACAATTTCTCCTTAAATTTCATAAACACTAAACTTTCATCCTTTTACAAATTTTGAAATTGGGTATCACATAACTCATTGTCGCTTCAACTAACGAACTTCAGATGCTTATTCGATTTATTCTAAGCAATTAAAACACCTCACACTCTTCAATTTTTGATTTCGTTTCGTTTTCTGAAAACCCCTAATTCACGAACAAACCTTAATCGCGATGGAAGAAGAAAAAGTAAAAAATGAAACTTCAGGATTTATGTTTTGAGAAACAACGATCGACTAAACGATATTGTATGATTACACATGCACTACCACGTCAGCTTATCGTCCACGTAATCTGCCACGTCATAATGATAAACGAATTTTGTTAATGGAATTATCGAAAAAAACACACGGATGTTAGTTCGTGTGTATAATTTGAATTATTAACAAATTTATGTTAAAAATCGCACTTGATCATCACAATTGTATAAAAACAAACGATGACAATTTTTTAGATTAAAATTGATAATTTTTCCGATAAACAAATGTGTTTAAAGAGATAATTAACCAAAACAAAAATGTCTAAGAAATTTAAGTAAGAAAAATGTGTGATGGGAAGAGAAAGTGGATAAGACACTTGTGGAGAACTTGTGCCAGACAATATCCAACGGCTCAGATTCACACAACCTCTTTAATATCCCTTGGTAACAAATCCCCACTAAGACAGAAACAGATAGTCCACACACAAAAAAAACAGATAGAGAAAAGAGACAATGGTTTCTTCACTTCTTATGTCGTTTGCTCCAGCCACCGTGAGGGTTTACGCCACTACCGCAAAGGGAGCTTCAAGCGCTGCCAAGGAGGAGGAGAAGAATCCCCTCGACTTTGTACTGGGGTTTATGACTAAGCAAGATCAGTTCTACGAAACTGATCCAATTCTAAAGAAGGTAGAGGACAAAAGTGGCGGCACCACTGGAGGCCGAGGAACCGTTCGCGGCGGAAAAAAATCGTCTCCGACGCCTGTGTTGCCGAAGAAGAACGATGGTGGATTTGGCGGTTTAGGTGCTCTCTTCTCCAAGAAATAAAAATAAAAATAAGAGACAAAATGTATGGTAATTTGCATTAATTTATGCTTCTTGTTTTTAATCTGTACAATTCTTCGGATTTCAATTATATAATAATCTGCTCTTTCTTCATCTTATCTGATATTTCATGATCTAATTGAAAAGTGAAAATATTTCTTGTTGTCGTAATTCTCTTTCAAGATCGATCCACCCACCACGTAGAGAAATTTTAGAATTACGAATTAATGAGTAATGAAGAGAGAAAAAAAGATGATTATGATACTTACAAGAAGATGATGAAGCAGAGGGCAGAGGACGTGTCTCCAGAAATTATTGAGGTTGAGAGTAAAGAAAAGAAAATTTTAGTATAAATAGCAATCAATTGTATTTGTTTTTTTAGGCATTGAGAATATTGTGTAATTAACTCGTGACAGTTTGTGAGGGTTGAGAGCTTTGTCATGATTTTTGATAAGAATTCAACAGAACTACAGTTGAGTTCTTATCAAATTGGTGCGGCGAGCGCTGTTCGAATTAATAGTAATTTCGTTCGTGGAATTTTTAATCGTGATCCGTGTTGAGATTCAAGCATCCGGCGATGTCACCTTTCTTTAGATCTTACCTGAAACTTGTTAGATCTCTTCGAATCTACAAACACAATAATACACCACAATCGAATACGAATGAAAAACGGAAAAACAAGAACGCGATTTAACCAGTTCGGGTCTCATAACGAGAACCCTACGTCTGGGCTTGACGGCACAAACAATCCACTATCTCAATGAGTTCACAATCACACCAAGAAGAGAAGATATCACAAACCGATATCTCTCCCTAAAGATCAACACTCATTCAGCTCAAGACGAGCTCCCACACCTCTCTCTCTCTCTCACCCGTTTTCGGAGAACCCAAGAAGAAGAAGGAGGCAGAAAAAATGAAGTGAATCGACTTGACAAAAACCCTAATCGCGTTCACCTTATATATGGGTGAACCCGGTACAAATTAATTCTAACCGACCCAATTGATTAACCCAACCAATATTCAATTAGATTCTTGTACCAACATTAAATCAAACCAATAAACCACCGGTTTTCTTCAATGTTTAATTTGATTGTCACAATATAACAATCTCCACCTTGACAATCAAACTCTTCATAGGATTTTCTCAGCTTTGTGTACCGTCAAGCGTGACCATTTCCTATCACCTGGTCACTTTGAGCATGGCGAGTGCCTGCTCAAACTTCGTCACCGGAATTACCTTGGTGAGCATATCTGCGGGATTTCTAGCTGTAGGAATCTTCTGAACCTGAAGTATACCTTGCTGTACAACCTCTCTTAAGAAATGATACTTCACAGCAATATGCTTCGTCCTCTCATGAAATGTATTGTTCTTCGCAAGACACAATGCACTTTGAGAATCACACCAGACTGTTACTGATGTCTGCTTAAAACCTAACTCCTCTGTTAAGCCCTTAAGCCATATCGCCTCTTTAACTGCTTCACCCATTGCCATATATTCAGCCTCAGTGGTTGATAAAGCCACTACATGTTGCAGATTTGATTTCCAGCTCACTGTGTTTCCTCCAACAGTGAACACATAACCTGTTATGGATCTCCTCCTATCTAAATCTGCTGCATAGTCAGAATCTGAATATCCTTCTACCCTTACATCTGATGACTTTGTGAAGACCAATTTCTTATCTTCAGTACCCTTTATATATCTCAATATCCATTGGACAGCCTTCCAATGTAATATTCCCGGATTACTCATAAACCTACTTACTAGACCAATAGCATATGCTAAGTCAGGTCTAGTACCTATCATCAAGTACATTATGCTTCCTACTGCATTGCAGTAAGGAATTTCTTTTGTACTTTCTTCCTCATCTCTAATTGCTGCTAACTTGAAATGTGCCCCAATTGGAGTTGAAACAGCCTTAGAATCCTCCATATTAGACACCCGCAACACTTTCTTAACATACCCAGATTGTGATAGTGAAAGGACTCCACCTTCACGATCTCTCTCTATGTCTATGCCCAAAATTCTTTTGGCTGGCCCTAAGTCCTTCATATCAAACTCACTGTTCAACAAAGCCTTAATCTTTCTGATTTCTAACTTACTCCTAGATGCAATTAACATGTCATCTACGTACAGGAGTAAGTATATGAATTCACCCTTTTCAAATTCCTTCCAATATACACAGTGATCAAACTCGCTCTTAACAAATCCATGCTTCACCATAAACTGATCAAAACATTTATTCCATTGTCTAGGCGCTTGTTTAAGCCCATACAAAGATTTTTTCAGATGACAGACATAATCCTCTTTACCCTTTATCTCATACCCTTCCGGTTGACTCATAAAGATATCTTCTTCTATATTCCCATGTAAAAACGCTGTTTTCACGTCTAACTGTTCTACTTCTAAATCCAGGTTTACTGTTAGAGACATCAAGATCCTAATAGACACATGCTTAACCACCGGGGAGAAAATCTCTTGATAATCAATACCCTCTCTCTGAGAATATCCCTTAGCCACTAGCCTAGCCTTAAATCTTGGCTTTTCTACCCCTGGTATTCCTGGTTTCCTAGTTAGAACCCATTTACAACCTATCACTTTCTGTTTTTCTGGTTTCTTTACCAAAGTCCATGTATGATTCTGATCTAAAGATCTCATCTCATCATCCATGGCTTCTCTCCATTTCTGCCAATTCTTACTAGCACATGCTTCCCGATAGTCTCTAGGTTCGTCTAACCTGAAATCTTCAGCAGTTAGTAATGCAAATGCTAACATACTTTCACTTGCGTACCTGGTAGGCTGATGAATAACTCTCCTCACTCGATCCCTTGCCAGCAAGTAATTACCCAGATCTTCTTGATCTTCATCTAACTCATTTTCACTGTTTGGATCAGTCTCATGATCTCCACCTTGAGGTGTATCCTCATTGTTGTCCTGGAGATCTTCTTCTGGTTGGACTTTCTCTGAGTTGACAATTTCGACTTCTGTTCGAACATCTGTACCTGTATCACTATTTCCTGCAATACACTTTTGAGCACACAAATGATCTTTATACAATTTATCCTCAGTGAAAATTGCATTTCTGCTCACAACACATTTTTTATCTTCTATCAACCATACCTTATAACCTTTAATTCCCTGAGGATACCCAATAAAAACCCCTTTTAAGGCCCTAGGTTTTAGTTTTCCCTGGTCAATATGAACATATACAATAGATCCAAATCTCCTTAGATGAGAATACCCTGGTTCTTTACCTAACCAAATTTGTTCTGGGATATTTCCATCATTTGCTGATGATGGGGTTCTATTAATAATATATACTGAAGTAGCTACAGCTTCTGCCCAGAACCTCTCATCTAAACCTGATTCATCTAGTAGACATCAGACTTTTTCCATAATTGTCCTATTCATACGCTCAGCAACCCCATTTTGCTGAGGTGTATAAGCACATGTTCTATGTCTTTCTATGCCTTGACTCTTACAGAAATTATCAAATTCTGTATTACAAAACTCTAAACCGTTGTCGGTTCTAAGGCATCTAACTTTTCTATTCACCTGATTTTCTACTAGTAATTTCCACTCACAAAACTTACTAAAAGCTTCACTTTTAGTTGTCAAAAAATACACCCATACTTTCCTAGAATAATCGTCTATTATAGACAGGAAATATTGTTTCCTAGACAACGACATATGGACATTCGGGGACCCCCACAGATCAGCATGTACATATTTGAGAACCTCATCAGTATTATGCTTACCAATACTAAAGCTCAGCCTCTTAGCCTTTCCCATAATACAGCTTTCACAGAAATCTAGGTTGCTAATCCTATTCTTATCTAGAATACCTTTATCAACCAGAATCCTGAGATTTTTCATGCTCATGTGACCTAACCTACTATGCCACAATGATGTATCATCTTTATTTTCAGCTATATTAGACACAGCTAACTCTGTTTCACCATCAAGAAGGTATAAACTCCCATATAACGTACCTTGGAGAGCCAACTTACCATTCTTAAAGAATCTGGTCTTCCCACCTCCTCCCTCATTACGAAAGCCCTGTAAATCAAGAGTGCTAACTGAGATCAGATTTCTCTTTAATAATGGAACATGCCTTACATTTATCAGTTGTTTGACTGATCCGCCTTCTGCTTTAATATTGATGGTTCCTATTCCTTGAACCATAACCGATCTGTCATCTGCTAGTAGAACTTCTCCACCTCGTATCTCTTTGAATTCACTGAACCATTCTCTCCTCGATGTCATATGATACGAGCAACCCGAATCTATGATCCACTTTTCTTTAGGATTCTGTTCGGATGTTGTCAGAGCATCTATCTCCCTGATTTTATCAACCATTACTGCTGCTTCTCCATGGTCCTCATTTTCAAACTTCTTTTTCCGTGCAAAACAATCTTTCTTCATGTGCCCTTCTTTCTTGTAGTACCAGCACGTTATCCTTGATACAGACTTTGATCTAGATCTGCTATTGCCACGCTTGTAGCTAAAATCCTTCTTCTCAGGCCTTCCTCTAGCTACATACACTTCACCTCCCTTTTGAGATCCAAGAGATTCCTTTAACTCCATCTCTTTTGATCTTGCAGCTCCAGCCACCTCTTCCAGAGACAATGTCTCTCGTCCATACTTCAATGTCTCCTTAAGGTGATTGTATTGTGAGGGCAGAGAGCTAAGCAACAAGATTGCTTGAACTTCTTCTGAAACAGAAACGTTTACACTGTTTAAATCGGATACAATTTTCAGAAAATCATCAATATTTTCATCAATCGACTGTGATTCTTGCATCTTAAAAGTGTAAAATTTATGCTGCAAGAAAATACGATTAGGCAAAGATTTGGAAAGATACAACCTTTCCAATGTAGACCACGTAGAAGCTGTTGTAGTGCATGCATCCAGCTTCCTTAACACGTGATCTCCAACATTTAGAAAAATCAGATTCATCGCCTTTTCACATCTTTCGGATCTTGCCATTTCATTCTCAATGCGCTTCTGTTTCTCAGCCTCAGTCTCCTCATCTTCATTAACCGACGGTTTGGGTACATCGATTAATGTATCTTTCAAACCAAGAACGCTCAGATGAGCAAGCATTCTTCTTTTCCACAACGAGAAATCTCCTTTCCCGTCGAATCTGTCAACTTCTATCCTAGCGTTCGTCATTTCTTCGCTTTTCCCCGTGGCTCTGATACCACTTTGTTGA
>JAEVFF010000656.1:0-22226 GCA_018901945.1 Pugionium dolabratum
AATATACATGGGTTACATTACTTCCATCAAAAGATAGGGTTTATGAGGCATTTATAAACTTTCATAATTATGTTACTAATCAATTCAATGCCAAGATCAAAGTGTTAAGATCAGATAATGGAGGGGAATACACAAGTCAAAGATTCAAAGCTCATTTAAACAAACATGGAATACTACATCAAACTAGCTGCCCACACCCACCACAACAAAATGGAGTTGCTGAAAGGAAGAACCGACACTTAATGGAAGTAGCAAGATCCATGATGTTTCATACCAATGTTCCTAAAAGTTTTTGGGGAGATGCTGTCTTGGTTGCTTGCTACCTCATCAATCGGATTCCAACCAAAGTCTTGCAAGATATATCCCCATTTGAGGTACTCAATAAAACTAAACCCTCCATTGATCATTTACGTGTATTTGGGTGTGTGTGCTTTGTGTATGTTCCAGGTGATCTAAGAAACAAGTTGGAGGCAAAGAGCATCAAGTGTATGCTCCTTGGATATTCCACAACACAAAAGGGTTATAAGTGCTATGATCCGAGCAACAACAGGACATATGTGTCTAGAGATGTCAAGTTCATAGAAGAACGAAGCTATTATGATCAGAAAGATTGGGAAGGATTGAAGGATCTCTCAAGGTCCCCTTCTGATTTGGCTACGAGTTTGAGGTTTCTCTTGAATCATTTGGGAAATGATGTGCCAAAGGATTCAAGACACGAAGAAGAAAGAACCCCAAGTAGTTCACAAGATACCCAAGAGAATGAACAAGGGGTGGTAACTCAAGAACCAACTCCAATCCAAGAAGAAGCTATGGCCCAAAGCCAAGAACAATTCAACTTGGAAGTGGATATAGAGGAACCTATTCACCAAATGGAAGAGGAAACGGTTGTAGAAGAAGCTGCAACACCTGTTCAGCAACTAAGGAGGAGTACTAGACTTAGGAAAGATCCATCCAATTGGGTAAACACTAGGGTCTTCTACAACAACCAGGCCGTGGGTCATCCCATACAAGCTGTTTGTTCCCTTGACCTCTTGCCATCTAGTCATCAAGCATTCCTTGGAAAGATTGAACAAAGTCAGATTCCAAGGACTTACGAAGAAGCTAAGAGGAAGAAAGAATGGGTAGATGCAGTAAGAGATGAGAAGGGAGCTATGGAAAGGAATCATACATGGGATATACAAGAACTTCCCAAAGGCAAGAAGGTTGTGAGTTCCAAGTGGGTGTTCACCATCAAGTATAAGAGCAATGGGGACATAGAAAGGTACAAGGCACGTCTAGTTGCCAGAGGTTTCACTCAGACATATGGAGAGGACTATACTGATACATTTGCACCGGTGGCTAAGCTACACACTGTAAGGGTTGTTCTTTCACTAGCTACGAATCTGACTTGGGACTTATGGGAAATGGATGTCAAAAACGCATTCCTACAAGGAAAACTTGAAGAGGAAGTGTATATGACTCCACCACCAGGCCTTGAAGATCTTTGCAAAGAGGGACAGGTTCTAAGACTTAGGAAGGCAATATATGGTTTGAAGCAGTCACCAAGGGCCTGGTATCACAAATTAAGCTCCACACTTACTGATAATGGGTTTAGGAAATCCCATTCAGATCATACTTTGTTCACTCGCCAAAACGCAAAAGGAATTGTGGTGGTCTTGGTTTATGTGGATGACCTTTTCATCACAGGAGATGACAAGGAAGGAATTCAGTCCACAAAGGCCTTCTTAAACAGATCATTTGACATCAAGGATCTTGGAGAGTTGAAGTACTTCTTGGGTATTGAAATGTGTCGGTCTCAGGAAGGGCTCTTTCTATCCCAAAGAAAGTATGCTCTTGATCTGTTGACAGACACAGGAAAGCTTGGTGCTAAACCAGCCAAAACTCCTCTTGAAGATGGCTACAAGGTCAACGGAAAGGGGGAGAAAGCTGATGAGTTATTTAAGGATGTTTCTCAGTATAGAAGACTAGTTGGGAAGTTGATCTACCTCACCCTAACACGACCAGACTTGTGTTTTGCTGTGAATCAAGTGAGTCAACATATGCAAAAACCTACTGTATATAATTGGAGCATGGTAGAAAGGATCCTTAGATACATCAAAGGATCTCCTGGTCAAGGCATATGGATGGGCAAGAATGGGAACACTGATATTGTCGGATATTGTGATGCGGACTGGGCTGGTGATAGGGTCGATAGGAAATCAACCACCGGGTATTGCACCTTCATTGGTGGGAACTTAGTCACTTGGAAGACTAAGAAGCAGAAGGTGGTATCATGTTCTAGTGCTGAAGCAGAATATAGGGCAGCTGACAAATGAAGTAACTTGGCTCAAAGCGCTCTTGAAAGATTTCGGTATTGAACAACCAGGGCCAATTACCTTCCATTGTGATAATCAGGCAACCATTCACATTGCTTCAAACTCAGTGTTTCACGAGAGGACCAAGCACATAGAGATCGATTGCCATAAGGTTAGAGAGAAAGTTCAAGATGGAACCATTCTGCCATGTTATACAAAGAGTGAAGACCAACTAGCTGACATCTTCACAAAGGCAGCAAGTCTCAAAGTTTGCAAGAACATCTTTAGCAAACTTGGGCTTGTTGATTTATCACACCCATGATCAAAGGTCTCCTAATCCAAGAGCAACACACTCTTTTTCCCTTATTAAGGGTTTGTCCCAAGTGGTTTTCCTTAATAAGGTTTTTAATGAGGTGTTGCCTTGGGTTCCCAAGCTTAAGACTTTAGGGTGATTCCAATGTCTTTAGCTTGAGGGGGAGTATTGACATAGGAAAATCAAATAAGACCTATCTTGACCTACAAGGCAAGTGTGAGCACGAAAATTCAGTTTGAATAACAAAGGAAATGAAAAAGGAGGGAGTTATTATTAACCACATGGTTAAAATGGTTAAATAGCTACCTTGGGAGAAGAATCAAGGTGGAAACAGTCATGCCTGCTGCACACAGTCTTGGTAACCACACCAAACAGTCATGCCTGCTGCACACAGTCTTGGTAACCACACCAAACAGTCATGCCTGCTGTCTCCTCTCTTCTCATTGGTTGTTGACAGGCTCCTCCTCTATTCAAACTCATCCACAAGTTTGAATTCGTTTTCTTTTGTGTTCACATTGTAAATCCTCTATAAAAGGGCTGTAAAGACTCAATGTATGAATATACTCTTAGGAGATTCTTCTCCAGAAGTCTAAGACATTTTCTCATTTTCTCATGCTTTTCTTTGAGTTTCTGGATTCAATTCTTCACATTTCTCCTCTCTAATCTCAATATTCTTTCAAAAATGACACTAATCCAATGCCCACGTTAAGCTAGCTCAAGTTTCTATATTGTGACAAAATTTGATACAGAAATAGATACGAATAAGCGTCCATGTAATCCATTCTACCCAAAACTGCATGATGTTATGCATTGTGCTTCATTTATAAGCCTTTACTTAATGAGCATCAATGATAAGTTTAGAATGGATAATTTTAACTGGCCGATCAACTTGACATTTTTGCACTAAATCGTCTTTAGCATTTGATTTATAGCTCAGAATGACATGAATCCAATATCCACATTAAGGTAACTCAATTTTCTATATTGTGACAAAATTTCAGACAAAAATAGATATGAAAAAACGTTGTAGGATTCAAATCTATCCCGAACTGCGTGAGGCCATGCATTATGCTTCATTTATAAGCATCTAATCAATGAGCACCAATGATCAGTTAAAAGTGATCATTTTAACTGGCACATCAACTTGACATGTTTGCACTAAATCGTCAGTACCTTTTGATTAAGAGTTCCGAATAAAACAAATGCAAAGCCCACGTTAAGCTAGCTCAGTTTTCAATATTGTGATAAAATTTAAGATTAAAATTGCTTTGACAAATCCTCAGAGTAATTAAATCTATCAAAATTGCATAATGTCATGCATTATGCTTCATTTTTAAGCCTTTACTCAATGAGCACCAGTGATCAGCGTAGAATGATCATTATAACTGGCCGCTCAACTTGACATGTCTGCACTAAATCGTCCATAACTTTTGATTTATAGCTCAAAATGACATGATTCTCATGCCCACGTTAAGCTAGCTCAATTTTCTATATTGGGACAAAATTTGAGATAGAATTAGATACGATAAAGCATCCAAGTTATACAATCTATCCCAAACTGCATGATTTCATACAATGTGCTTCATTTATTAGCCTCTACTCAGTGAGCACCAATGATTAGTTAAGAATGATCATTTTAATTGACCGATCAACTTGATATGTCCGCACTAAATAGTTCGTAACTTTTGATTTAGAGCTCAGAATGACACAAATCCAAAGCCCACGTTAAGCTAGCTATTTTATATTATGTGATAAAATTTGAGAAAAAAATAGATCCGATAAAGCGTCCAAGTAATCCAATCTATCCAAATTGTGTCATGCCATGCATTGTGCTTCATTTATACGTTTTTACTCAATGAGCATCAATAATCAATTTAGAATAATCATTTTAACTGGACAATCGACTTGACATTTCTACACTAAATCATCCGTAATTTTTGATTTATAGCTCAGAATAACACGAATCCAATGCCAATGTTAAGCTAGATCAATTTTTTATGTTGTGACAAATTTTAAAACCAAAATAGATACGAAAAAGTGTACAAGTAATGCAATCTTACCTAAATTGTGTGATTCCATGTATTATGTTTCATTTATAAGTCTTTACTCAATGAGCACCAATGATTAGTTTAGAATTTTCATATTAACTGGCCGATCAACTTGAAATGTCTGCACAAAATCGTCAGTAACTTTTGATTTAGAGCTCCGAATGACACAATTCCAATGCCCACGTTAATCTAGCACCATTTTTTTATATTGTGACAAAATTTGAGACAAAAATAGGTACGAAAAAGCGTCCAAGTTATCCAATCAATCCTGAAATGCATGATGACATGCATTGTGCTTCATTTATAAACCTTTACTCAATGAGCACCAATGATTAGTTAAGAATGATCATTTTAACTATCCGATCAACTTGACATGTCTACATTAAATTGTCTGTAATTGTGGATTAGAGCTCAAAATGACACAAATCCAATGCCCACGTTAAGGTAGCTCAATTTTCTATATTGTAAAATAATTTGAGACACAAATAGTTTTGACAAAGCGTCCAAGTAATCCACTCTATCCAAAACAGCATCATGCCATGCATAGTACTTCATTTATAAGCCTTTACTCAATGAGCATCAATGATCAGTTTAGAATGATCATTTTAAATGGCCAATCAACTTGACATGTCTTCACTAAATTGTCCGTAACTTTTGATTTATAGCTCAGAATGATACAAATCCAACGTTCACGTTAAGTTAGCTCAATTTTCTATATTGTGAAAAATTTTGAGACCGAAATAGATACGACAAAGTATCCATCTTACCCAAAATGTGTGACGCCACGCATTATGTTTCATTTATAAGTCTTTACTCAATGAGCACCAATGATTAGTTTAGAATTATCATATTAATTGGCTGATCAACTTGACATGTCTGCACTAAATTATCCGTAACTTTTGATTTAGAGCTCTGAATGATACGATTCTAATGACCACATTAAGCTAGATCAATTTTCTATATTGTGACAAAATTTGAGAAAGAAATAGATTCGAAAAGCGTCCACGTAATCCAATTCATCCCGTACTGCATGATGCCATGCACTATGCTTCATTTATAAGCCTTTACTCAATGAGCATCAATAATCAGTTTATAGTGATCATTTTAACTGGCCGATCAACTTGACATATATGCCCTAAATCGTCCATAACTTTTAATTTATGGCTCAGAATGACACAAATTTAATGCCCACGTTCAGCTCAATTTTCTATATTGTGACAAATTTTGAGATCAAAATAGATAGGAAAAAGTATCCAAGTAATCCAATCTTACCCAAAATGCGTGATACCATGCATTATGTTTCATTTATAAGCCCTTACTCAATGAGCAGCAATGATCAATTTAGAATGATCATTTTAACTCGCTGATCAAATTGACATGTCTACACTAAATCGTCCATAACTATTGATTTACAGCTCAGAATGACATGAATCTGATGCCCATGTCAAGCTAGCTCAATTTTCTGTAATGTGACAAAATTTGAGCGAGAAATAGATAAGGCAAAGCGTCCAAATTATCCAATCTATCCCAAACTGTGCGATGTCCTGCATTGCGCTTCATTTATAAGCCTCTACTCTATGAGCACTAATGATCAGTTTAAAATGATCATTTTAACTGGCCCAATCAACTTCACATGTATGCACTAAATCGTCCGTAACTTTTGATTTAGAGCTCAGAATTACATGATTCTAATGCCCACTTTAAGCTAGCTCAATTTTCTATATTGTGACAAAATATTAGACATAAATACATTCGACAAAGCATCCAAGTTATCCAATCTATCCCGAACTACATGATGCAATGCACAGTGCTTCGTTTATAAGCCTTTACTCAACGAGCATCAATAAATAGTTTAGAATGATCATTTTAACTGGCCAATCAACTTGACATGTCTACACTAAATCGTCTGTAACTTTTGATTTATAGCTCAAAATGACATGAATCCAATGCCCACGTTAAACTAGCTCAATTTTCTATATTGTGATCGATAAATTTTGAGATCGAAATAGATACGAAAAAGAATCCAAGTAATCCAATCTTACCCAAAATGCATTATGCCATGCATTATGTTTCATTTATAAGTCTTTACTCAATGAGCACCAATGATTAGTTTAAAATGATCATTTTAACTGGCTGATCAACTTGACATGTGTGCACTGAATCATCCATAACTTTTAATTTAGGGCTCCGAATGACATGAAACAAATTCCCACGTTAAGCTATCTCAAGTTTCTATATTTTGAAAAAAATTTGAGACACAAATATATACAACAAAGCGTCCAAGTGATCCAATCTATCCAAAACTGCATGATGTCATGCATTGTGATTCATTATAAGCCTTTACTTAATGAGAACCAATGATCAGTTAAGAATGATCATTTTAACTGGCCGATGAACTTGACGTGTGCACATTAAATCGTCCGTAACTGTTGATTTAGAGCTCCGAATGACACAAATACAAAGCCCATGTTGAGCTAGCTCAATGTTCTATATTATGATAAAATTTAAGATTAAAATTGCTTCGACAAATCATTAGAGTAATCAAATCAATCAAAAACTGCGTAATGTTATGCATTATGCTTTATTTATAAGCCCCTACACAAAGAGCACCAGTGATCAGTTAAGAATGATCATTTTAACTCGCTGATCAAATTGTCATGTCTGCACTAAATCGTCTGTAACTTTTGATTTATACCTCAGAATAACAGAAATCCAATGCCCATATTAATCTAGCTCAATTTTCTATATTATGACAACATTTGATACATAAATAGATTCGTTTATGCATTGTGCTTCATTTATAAGCCTCTACTCCATGAGCACCAATGATCAGTTTAGAATTATCATTTTAACTGGTCGATCAACTTGAAATGTCTGCATTAAATCTTCTGTAACTCATGATTTATAGCTCAGAATGACACGAATCCAATGCTCACGTTAAACTAGTTCAATTTTCTATATTGTGACAAATTTTGTGACCAAAATAGATATGACAAAGTATCCAAGTAATCCAATCTTACCCAAAATTTGTGATACCTTGCATTGTGTTTCATTTATAAGTCGTCAAGGATCAATTTAGAATGATCATATCAACTGGACATCAACTTGACATGTTTGCACTAAATCGTCCATAACTTTTGATTTACAGCTTAGAATTACACGAATCCAATGCCCACGTTAAGCTAGCTCAAGTTTCTATATTGTGACAAAATTTGAGACATAAATAGATAGGACAAGGCATCAAAGTAATCAAATCTATCCAAAAATGCATGATGCTATGCATTGTGCTTCATTTCTAAGCCTTTACTCAATGAGAATCAATGATCAGTTTAGAATGGATCATTTTAATTGGCCAATCAACTTGACATGTCTGCACTAAATAGTCCTTAACATTTTATTTATAGCTCAGAATGACACGAATCTAATACCCACATTAAGCTAGCTTAATTTTCTATACTGTGACAAAATTTCAGACAAAAATAGATAGGACAAAATATCGTAGGACTCCAATCTACCTCAAACTGCGTGATGCCATGCATTATGCTTCATTTTTAAGCCTCTAATCAGTGAGCACCAATGATCAGTTAAGAACGATCATTTTAACTCGCCCATCAACTTGATATGTTCGCACTAAATCGTCAATAACTTTTGATTTAGAGCTCAGAATGACACAAATGCAAAGCTCACGTTTAGGTAACTCAACTTTCTATGTTGTGATAAAAATTTAAGATTAAAACAGCTTCGACAAATCCTTAGAGTAATTAAATCTTTCAAAACTGTGTAATGTCATGCATTATGCTTCATTTATAAGCCCTTACTCAATGACCACCAGTGATCAGTTTAGAATGATCATTTTAACTAGCTGATCAACTTGACATGTCTACAATAAATCGTTCGTAACTTTTGATTTATAGCTCAGAATGATATGAATCAAATGCCCACCTTAAGCTAGCTCAATTTTCAATATTGTGACAAAATTTGATATGACAACTTATCTAATATATCCCGAACTGCATGATTTTATGCATTGTGCTTCATTTATAATTCTTTACTCAATGAGCACAAATGATCGGTTCAGAATGATGACTTTAACTGACCGATCAACTTGACATGTCCGCACTAAATCGTCCGTAAGTTTTGATTTAGAGCTCAAAATGACACACATCCAAAGCCCACGTTAAGCTAGCTTAATATCCTATATTGTGATAAAATATGAGGTAGAAATAGATTTGACAAAGCATCCAAGTAATCCAATCTATCCAAAACTGCGTCATGCCATGCATTGTGCTTCATTTATAAGCCTCTACTCAATAAGCATCAATGATCAATTTAACTGGCCAATAACCTTGACATGTCTACACTATATTGTCCGTAATTTTTTTATAGCTCAAAATAACATGAATCCCATGCTCACGTTAAGCTAGCTCAATTTTCTATATTGTGACAAATTTTAAGACCAAAATAGATACGAAGAAGTATCCAAGTAATGGAATCTTACCTAAAATGTGTGATGCCATGCATTATGTTTCATTTATAAGTCTTTATTCAATCAGCACCAATGATTTGTTTAGAATTATCATATTAACTGGCCGATCAACTTGATATGTATGCACTAAATCGTCCGTAACTTTTGGTTTAGAGCTCAAAATGACACGATTCCAATGTCCACTTTAATCTAGCTCAATTTTCTATATTGTGACAAAATTCGACACAGAAATTGATTCAACAAAGCGTCCAAGTAATCCAATCTATCCAAAACTTCATGATGTCATGCATTGTTATTCATTATAAGCCTTTACTTAATGAGCCCCAATGATCAGTTAAGAATGATCATTTTAACTGGCCGATGAACTTGACATGTGCACATTAAATTGTCCGTAACTATTGATTTAGAGCTCCGAATGACACAAATACAAAGCCCATGTTGAGCTAGCTCAATGTTCTATATTATGATAAAATTTAAGATTAAAATTGCTTCGACAAATCCTTAGAGTAATCAAATCTATCAAAAACTGCGTAATGTTATGCATTATGCTTCGTTTATAAGCCCTTACACAATGAGCACCAGTGATCAGTTAAGAATGATCATTTTAACTCGCTGATCAAATTGTCATGTCTGCACTAAATCATCTGTAACTTTTGATTTATACCTCAGAATAACAGAAATCCAATGCCCATATTAATCTAGCTCAATTTTCTATATTATGACAACATTTGATACATAAATAGATTCGTTTATGCATTGTGCTTCATTTATAAGCCTCTACTCCATGAGCCCCAATGATCAGTTTAGAATTATCATTTTAACTGGCCGATCAACTTGAGATGTCTGCATTAAATCTTCTGTAACTTTTGATTTATAGCTCAGAATGACACGAATCCAATGCTCACGTTAAACTAGCTCAATTTTCTATATTGTGACAAATTTTGTGACCAAAATAGATATGACAAAGTATCCAAGTAATCCAATCTTACCCAAAATTCGTGATACCTTGCCTTGTGTTTCATTTATAAGTCTTTACTCATGATCGTCAAGGATCAATTTAGAATGATCATATTAACTGGACGATCAACTTGACATGTTTGCACTAAATCGTCCATAACTTTTGATTTACAGCTCAGAATTACACGAATCCAATGCCCACTTTAAGCTAGCTCAAGTTTCTATATTGTGACAAAATTTGAGACATAAATAGATAAGACAAGGCATCAAAGTAATCCAATCTATCCAAAACTGCATGATTCTATGCATTGTGCTTCATTTCTAAGCCTTTACTCAATGAGAATCAATGATCAATTTAGAATGGATCATTTTAACTGGCCGATCAACTTGACATGTCTGCACTAAATAGTCCTTAACATTTGATTTATAGCTCAAAATGACACGAATCAAATACCCACATTAACCTAGCTCAATTTTCTATATTGTGAAAAAATTTCAGACAAAAATAGATAGTACAAAACATCGTAGGACTCCAATCCATCTCGAACTATGTGATGCCATGCATTATGCTTCATTTTTAAGCCTCTAATCAGTGAGCACCAATGATCAGTTAAGAACGATCATTTTAACTCGCCCATCAACTTGATATGTTCGCACTAAATCGTCAATAACTTTTGATTTAGAGCTCAGAATGACACAAATGCAAAGCTCACGTTTAGCTAGCTTAATTTTCTATATTATGATAAAATTTAAGATTAAAACTGCTTCGACAAATCCTCAGAGTAATTAAATCTTTCAAAACTGTGTAATGTCATGCATTATGCTTCATTTATAAGCCCTTACTCAATGATCACCAGTGATCAGTTTAGAATGATCATTTTAACTAGCTGATCAACTTGACATGTCTACACTAAATCGTTCGTAACTTTTGATTTATAGCTCAGAATGATATGAATCAAATGCCCACCTTAAGCTAGCTCAATTTTCAATATTGTGACAAAATTTGAGACAGAAATAGATATGACAAGTTATCTAATATATCCCGGACTGCGTGATGTTATGCATTGTGCTTCATTGATAAGTCTTTACTCAATGAGCACAAATGATCGGTTCAGAATGATGACTTTAACTGACCGATCAACTTGACATGTCCGCACTAAATCGTCCGTAATTTTTGATTTAGAGCTCAAAATGACACACATCCAAAGCCCACGTTAAGCTAGCTTAATATCCTATATTGTGATAAAATATGAGGTAGAAATAGATTTGACAAAGCGTCCAAGTAATCCAATCTATCCAAAACTACGTCAAGCCATGCATTGTGCTTCATTTATAAGCCTCTACTCAATGAGCATCAATGATCAATTTAACTGGCCAATAACCTTGACATGTCTACACTATATTGTCCGTAATTTTTTTATAGCTCAAAATTACATGAATCCCATGCTCACGTTAAGCTAGCTCAATTTTCTATATTGTGACAAATTTTAAGACCAAAATAGATACGAAAAAGTATCCAAGTGATCCGAATCTTACCTAAAATGTGTGATGCCATGCATTATGTTTCATTTAGAAGTCTTTATTCAATGAGCACCAATGATTTGTTTAGAATTGTCATATTAACTGGCCGATCAACTTGATATGTATGCACTAAATCGTCCATAACTTTTGATTTAGAGCTCAAAATGACATGATTCCAATGTCCACTTTAATATGACAAAATTCGACACAGAAATTGATTCAACAAAGCGTCCAAGTAATCCAATCTATCCAAAACTACGTCATACCATGCATTATGCTTCATTTATAAGACTTTACTCAATGAGCATCAATGATTAGTTTAGAATGATCATTTTAACAGGCCGATGCACTTGACTTCTCTACACTAAACCGTCTGTAACTTTTGAATTATAGCTCAGAATGACATGAATCCAATGCCCACGTTAAGCTAGCTCAATTTTCTATATTGTGATATATTTTGAGACCAAAATAGATACGACAAAGTATCCAAGTAATCCCATCTTACCCAAAATGTGTGATGCCATGCATTGTGTTTCATTATATTAATAAGTCTTTACTTTATGAGCACCAATGAATAGTTTAGAATGATCATATTAACTGGCTGATCAACTTGACATGTTTGCACTAAATCGTCCATAACTTTTGATGTAACGCTCAGAATGACACAAATCCAAAGTCCACGTTAAGCTAGCTTACTTTCTATATTGTGATAAAATTTGAGACAAAAATAGATTCAACAAAGCGTCCAAGTAACACTACAAGAAAACTGCCTATTTGCGACTGTAATTTGTGACTACATACGTGGTCGCAATTTTTGCGATCACATTTGTCACGGTTTAGCGACCAATTTGCGACCATGGTGCCGTAGTCGCAAATTAGTCGCAAAACTGTGACGAATAAGTGTGGTCGCAAATCAGTCGCAGTATGCAACGAATTAGCGACTGACATGCGACTGCCTTGAGACTGACCGTGGTAGTCGCTAATCAGTCGCAAAATAGCGACTGATTAGCGACTACATATGGAAAATCAGGTGGTAGTCACTTATTGGTCGCTAAAAATGCGACCAATTTGCGACTACGGTATGTAGTGGCTCTGCAGTCACAAAGTGGTGGCAAAGTGCCAACATAAAAAACATGTGCGTGTTAGGTATAACGACATTTAAGCGACTACATAGCTGTAGTCGCAAAGTAGTGGCAAATCAGTGGCAAAGTAGTGGCAAAGTAGTCGCAAAATGTTGTATATATATGCACCATCCCATTCTCTCATTTGTGAAATCAAAGGTAAAAAGTTTTGTAAAACATGTGGGGAAATTATAACAATTCGAGAGATTGGATGTACAGAAGAATTGATAATGAAACAAGAAATATCTCGGCGGAATTTGCACAAGGCATGGAGCAGTTCATGAATTTTGCAAGTAGTCAACCTATAGCTCAAAGTAGTGGAGGTAAGTTTTTCTGTCCTTGTATTAATTGCAAAAATGATAAATTTATTCCGGGACGAAAAATATGGAGTCATCTATATAGTCGAGGGTTTATGCCAAATTATTATATTTGGTATAAACATGGAGAAGAGCTGAATGTTCAGTTAGGGACGAGTACTAGTCGGGGTGATGTACAAAGAAATCAGGGACGTGATTGTAGTAGTGATGAAACAGTTGGTATATCCGGTAATAGATATGTTGAAATGGTGACGGATGCATTTCGTGAGACAACGACTGATGATCATCATCAGTACTATAATCAGAACGAAGAAAATTATAATTATAATTATGAAGAAGAACGGCCTAATGAAGAAGCAGAAAAGTTTTACAACATGTTAGAAACTGCAAAAAATCCATTGTATGATGGTTGTCATGAAGGGCACTCACAATTATCTTTAGCTGCTCGGTTCATGAACATCAAATCTGATTTTAATTTACTAGAAAAATGTATGGATTCTTGGACGGAGCTATTTACAGAATATTTACCCGACGAGAATCAGGCGACGGGTTCATATTATGAAACCGATAAATTGATGCGAAATTTAGGCCTCCCGTTTTATACAATTGACGTGTGTGTTAAAAATTGTATGATATTTTGGAAAGAAGATGAGAAATGGGAAAAATGCAAATTTTGCGATTCCCCCCGGTATAAGCCAAGCGAGGGCAGGACGAGAATACCTTTCAGTCGTATGTGGTATTTACCTATAGGTGATAGACTTAAAAGAATGTATCAAAGCGAGAAAACCGCAGAGGCAATGAGGTGGCACGCAGAGCATGAAGCAAAAGACGGAGAAATGAGTCATCCATCTGATGCTGCAGAGTGGAAATTTTTTCAATATTTACATCCTAGATTTGCTGCTGAATCTCGAAATGTTTATCTTGGCTTATGTACGGATGGATTCAACCCATTTGGGATGTCTCGTAATCATTCATTATGGCCGGTGATTATCACTCCATATAATTTGCCACCGGAGATGTGTCTGAAGAAAGAGTTTTGCTCTCGAAAAGAGTTGCACGTGGATGGTCGAGGTAATGCTCCATTCCCTATATTTTGATTGACCCAAAAAGCGAAAGAACGGTTATTGGAATGTATAAAAAATAATGTCAAATTTCCGGACGGCTATGCGGCAGATTTAGCAAATTGTGTGGATATGGATGGACTAAAGTTCTCGGGCATGAAAAGCCATGACTGCCATGTTTTTATGGAAAGACTTCTCCCTTTCATATTTGCAGAACTTTTACCACGGAACGTTCATCTAGCATTATCAGGTAAATATAGTAATAACTATATTTTTAATTGGAAATACGTAAATTAATAATAATTGCCTGAACTAATTAATTTTCGATGGTAATTAAGTAATAATTGCCTGAACTAATAATTGACTAAACTAATTAATACGACTGATTTGCGACCACATATGGTAAATTTACATTTCCCCTAAGTACTTTCCACATTTAAAACTTGTATTTCTATTCTATAAGACTACTAACCATTAGAAGTGATAACATATATTGAAAACCATATTTGTAATGATTTCATATTTAGATAACATTTGGAATGTATATAAGACGTATAAGGTTAAGTAAATTTGTTAAGTATTTTAGGTAAGTTATTTGAAAATTTGGGAAATGTTATTGTTTTCATAGTAATTGAAATTTTTATAACTTATAATCAATTAATCAATCTTATATAATTATATGCATTCATCAAAATCTCAAAATTTAGGGTTTAGGGTATTATTTGTGACTGATTTGCCACCACTTTGCAACTGCATTGGCAATGTGGTCGCATTTCAATCACAAAAATTTGATGTGGTCACAAATCAGTCGCAAATTTGCAACTGATTTGCGACCACATTCTAAAAATTTGATGTGAAGTCGCAAATCAATCGCAAATTTGCTACTGATTTGCAACCACAAGTAATAAATATAATATATGTGCATGTGGTCGCAAATCAGTCGGAAATATGCGACTGATTTGTGACCACGAGCAATAAATTAAATTTGGTCGCAAATCAGTCGCAGATTTGCGACTGATTTGCGACCACATGTTCATTTATCAAAACTGTAAATGTGGTCGCAAATCAGTCGCAAATTTGCGACTACCAATTAATTTGGTGGGAGTTTGAAGAAAACGAAAACGTTCAAACTCCCACCAAATTAACTGGTAGTCGCAAATCAGTCGCAAATTTGCGACTGATTTGCGACCACATTTATAATTTCGATAAATGTACATGTGGTCGCACATCAGTCTCAAATTTGCGACTGATTTGCGACCACCAATTAATTTGGTGGGAGTTGAACGTTTTCGTTTCCCACCAAATTAATTTGCGACTGATTTGCGACTACATCATTTTTGCCACTGATTTGCGACCACCTCCGTGGTTGCAAAAAAAACTATAAATACACGAAGGTTTCCCTCATTTTTCACAAATCTCTCAAATCTTCATTATCAAAATCCCTCAAAACACTTCATAAAAACAATCTCTAAAAATGGCAAGTAGTGGTAGGTCGTTAAGAGGTCATGGAAGACGATCTTTCGGATCGTCTTCCGGCCGAGGAACCTCTTTGGCCTCCTCGAACCCTTCACCATCCGCTAATAGAGCGACATCGCACCTCCCTCCCCAATACAATTTTATTCCTCACTCCGTTCCTGAAACCCAAACACCTCCACGGTTTCAGGAATCGGATGAACATGAGGAGGAACAAATTCCCGATTGCGAAACGGGAACGGATGAACAAATTATCACTCTTGATAGTTTGTTACAAACTCCGGGCCGCGAGCAGTATTTGACTGTGCTTTCTCCAGAAGCGGCTCCTAATACAATGTGGTAAGAAGTTTTATAAATAATAAATTTTTTTAATAAATATTTATTATAATTGTAATTATATTAATATAAATTTAAATTTTCTCTGTATATTTGAAATATTAGGTTTGACCGCGATAATGGGGCTATTACTCATAAAATTGCAAAAATTTTGAAAAATAAATTTGACGGTCCGTAGTACAGTTGGACCGTCGTACCACCTAAGAGGTAGGAAAAATATTTCATAGAGTTTGTGGTAAGTTTTGTTTTTTAAATTGTGTACATATTTTATAAAATATAAATAATATATATTAATATTTTATAATTTAATTTCAAGCAATCGTACACCTGGGATCCTCTGATCACCCCGGTGGTACGAAAAGAGTTCGAGGCCGTCTGCGTAAGGCGGATGAAAGGGATGGTGAGCACGGTTCATACAACCGGAAAACGTCCCAGATGGATTTCCCCAAGTTTATACAAAATTATGACAGACTATTGGGCAACAGAAACATCTACCGAGAGGAGTACGAAATCCTCTCATAACCGCAACTCCGCTCGGGATGGTCTTGGCCCGCATAAACATTTATCGGGCTAAAAATCCTACATTCAGGTCCAGCAGGAAATGGTAAGTCAAAATTTTTTTTAATTAATATTTTTTCTCGCCATTAAATAATATTTTAATATCTGTGAAGGAACATAATTTGGGACGACCAGTCTCAATAGGTGAGGTCTTTATAAAGACTCACACAAGACCGGATGGTTCGTATGTAGATTTGAAAACAAAACAAATCTGTGAAGCATACGAACGAAACATCCAAGAGAAGATGGCGATCGTGGAGGTCGATCCAATAGAAACATCCGATGGAATCTCCCGTCCAATTGAGCTGACTCAAGCACAGAAGAATGAGATCTTCTTACAGGTAAAAAAAATTTTTCAAACTTTTTTCTTTTAACATATTTTTCTAATTAATTAAATAATTAAATTTATTATTTAATTTACGTTTTTGTAATTTTCTAGTCATCTGTTCCTGATAAACGAGGCCGTCTTTATGGACTCGGTAGCCTCAGCCGCGTACAGTCTACGGGTAGAAGTAGTGGGGTACAAACCCATTCACCCGAGTACGTTATGCTTCAAGAACAAAACGTGTTGATTAAAGCACAAAACGCGCAGATGATGGAAAAATGTGAGAAGATTGAAGAGCTCAACAGAGAAAACCAGAAGAAGATCTCGAGCTTGGAGATGCTCCTCGGATATATCCAACGGACGGATCCTGCATTCGCCTCTTTTATGCGGGATAACGATTGCACAGGGGAACCATCGACAGCTCCGCCCACCACCCCATTTTCGCCATCAGATTTCCAATTTCCGCCACCGGACAATTATATTTTTTTTAATGTATTTAAAAATTTTCAATAATAAATGTTATAATTTTAAATTTGTATATCTTTTTATTCAATATTTAGTTTACATATTTTTCATTTAATATTATAATATTTTTAGTTCATTAATAAAACTTAGTAATAAATAATATTAATTTTAAACCAATTATATTAATAATTAATATAAATTATTTTATTAATATTTCGAATTTCAAATAATTAATTTTACTATTGAAATTAATTTCCAAAATTATTATTGAAATTTAAATTTATAAATTTTATTTTACATTTTTTAAAATAATTTAAATATTTCGAAATTAAAAATTTAAATAATTAATATTATATTTTTTCCAAATATACAAAATTATTTCAATAATAATAAAAATATAATATTTTTTTAAAATCTAGTTACGGTGTAGTGGCAAATTAGTCCTAAATCAATCGCAATTTTTGCCACCGATTTGCGACTCCTTCATACATGTGGTCGCAAATCAGTCACAAAAAATTGCGACTGATTTGCGACTGCAGTTCTCCTGTAGTCGCAAATCAGTCGCAATGTTTTGTGACTGTTTTGCGACTGCGAGATATGTGCAGTCGCAAAACAGTCACAAAAAAATTGCGACTGATTTGCAACTGCGGTTCTCGTGTAGTCGCAAAACAATCACAAATTTTTGTGACTGATTTGCGACTACGGTTCTCCTGCAGTCGCAAAACAGTCACAAAAAACTATGACTGATTTGCAACTGCGGTTCTACCGTAGTCGCAAATCAGTCGCAAAATTTTGTGTGTAACTTTTGATTTATAGCTTAGAATGACACGAATCCAATGCCCACGTTAAGTTAGCTCATTTTTCTATATTGTTACGTATTTTGAGACCAAAATACATACGAAAAAATATCCGAGTAATCCAATCTTACCCAAAATGCGTGATGTCATGCATTATGTTTCATTTATAAGTATTTACTCAATGAGCACCAAGGATTAGTTTAAAATGATCATATTAACTGGCTGATCAACTTGACATTTATGCACTAAATCGTATGTAACTTTTGATTTAGAGCTCTGAACGACACGATTCCAATGCCCACATTAATGTATCTCAATTTTCTATATTGTGATAATATTTGAGATAGAAATAGATTTAACAAAGCATCCAAGTAATACAATCAATCCAAAACTGCATCATGTCATGCATTGTACATTATTTATAAGCCTTTACTCAATGGACATCAATTATGTGCTTAGAACGATCATTTTAACTGGCCAATAAACTTGACATGTCTGCACTAAATCGTTCGTAATTTTTGAATTATAGCTCAAAATGACACGAATCCAATGCCCACGTTAACCTAGCTCAATTTTCTATATTGTGACATATTTTGAGAACGAAATAGATACGACAAGTATCCAAGTAATCCAATTTTACCCGAAATGTGAGATGGCATGCATTATGTTTCATTTATAATTCTTTACTCAATGAGCACCAATGATTAGTTCAGAATGATCATATTAACTGGCTGATCCATTTGACATGTCTAACAAAATCGTCCGTAACTTTTGGTTTAGAGCTCAGAATGACACGATTCCAATGCCAAGGATAAGCTAGCTCAATTTTCTATATTGTGACAAACTTTGAGACTAAAATAGATACGTCAAAATATCCAAGTAATCCAATCTAATCAAAATTACGTCATGCCATGCATTGTGATTCATTTATAAGCCTTTACTTAATGAGCATCAATGATCAGTTTAGAATGATCATTTTAACTGGCCAATCAACTTGACATGTCAGCAATAAATTGTCCGTAACTTTTGATTTATAGCTCAAAATGACACGAATCTAATGCCCACATTAACCTAGCTCAATTTTCTATATTATGACATATTTTGAGACCGAAATAGATATGACAAGTATCCAATTAATTGAATTTTACCCAAAATGTGAGATGTCATGCATTATGTTTCATTTATAAGTCTTTACTCAATGAGCAACAATGATTAGTTTAGAATGATCATATTAATTGGCTGATCAATTTGACATGTCTACACTAAATCGTTTGTTACTTTTTATTTAGAGCTCATAATGACGTGATTCCAATGCCCAGGTTATGCTACCTCCATTTTCTATATTGTGACAAATTTTGAGACCAAAATAGATACGACAAGATATCCAAGTAATCCAATATATCCATAATTGTGTCATGCCATGCATTGTGCTTCATTTATAAGCATTTACTCAATGAACATCAATGGTCAGTGTAGAATGATCTTTTTAACTAGATAATCAACTTGACATATCCACACTAAATCGTCCGTAACTTTTGATTTATAACACAGAATAACACGAATGCAATGCCCACGTTAAGTTAGCTCAATTTTCTATATTGTTACGTATTTTGAGACCCAAAATACATATGACAAAATAACCAAGTAATCAAAATCTTACCCAAAATGCGTGATGCCATGCATTATATTTCATTTATAAGTCTTTACTCAATGAGCATCAAGGATTAGTTTAGAATGATCATTTTAACTGGCCAATCAACTTGACATGTCTGCACTAAATCGTCCGTAACATTTGATTTATAGCTCAGAATGACACGAATCCAATGCCCACGTTAAGTTAGCTCAATTTTCTATCTTGTGACATATTTTGAGACGAATATAGATACAACAAAGTATCCAAGTAATCCAATCTTACCCAAAATGCGTGACGCCATGCATTATGTTTCATTTATAAGTCTTTACTCAATGCACACCAATGATTAGTTTAAAATGATAATATTAACTGGCTGATCAACTTGACATGTCTGTACTGAATTGTTCGTAACTTTTGACTTAGAGCTTAGAATGAAACGATTCCAATGCCCACATTGAGCTAGCTCAATTTTATATAGTGAAAAATTTTGAGACAGAAATAGATTCGATAAAGCATCCAAGTAATTCAATCTATCCAAAAGTGTGTCGTGCCATGCATTGTACTTCATTTGTAAGCCTTTACTCAAGAGCATCAATTATCGGTTTAGAATGATCATTTTAACTGGCCCATCAACTTGACATGTCTGCACTAAATCGTCCATAAATTTTGATTTATAGATCAGAATGACACACGAATCGAATGCCCACGTTCAGGTAACTCAATTCATATATTGTGACATACTTTTGGACCAAAATAGATATGACAAAGTGTCCAAATAATATAATCTTACCCAAAATGCGTGGTACCATGCATTATGTTTCACTTATAAGTCTTTACCCAATGAGCACCAATGATTAGTTCAGAATGATAATATTAACAGGCTGATCAACTTGACATGTTTGCACTAAATCGTCTGTAACTTTGGATTTAGAACTCAGAATGACACAAATCCAAAGCCCACGTTAAGCTAGCTTAATTTCCTATATTGTGAAAAAATTTGAGACATAATTAGGTTCGACAATGTGTCCATGTAATTCAATCTATACAAAACTGTGTCATGCCATGCATTGTGGTTCATTTATAAGCCTTTAGTCAAGAGCATCAATGATCAGCTCAGAATGATAATTTCAACTGGCCAATCAACTTGACATGTCTGCATTAAATCATCCATAACTTTTGAGTTATAGCTCAGAATAACACGAATCCAATGCCCACATTAAGTTACCTCAATTTTCTATATTGGGACATATTTTGAGACCGAAATAGATACGAAAAGTATCCAAGTAATCCAATCTTACCCAAAATGTGTGATGCCATGCATTATGTTTCATTTATAAGTGTTTACTCAATGAGCACCAATGATTAGATTAGAATGCTAATATTACCTGGCTGATCAACTTGACATGTCTGCACTAAATTGTTCGTAACTTTTGATTTATAGCTCCGAATGACACGATTCCAATACCCACGTTGAGCTAGCTCAATTTTAAATATTGTGACCAAAATTGAAACAGAATTCGACAAAGCGTCCAAGTAATTCAATCTATCCAAAACTGCATCATGCCATGCAATGTGCTTCATTTGTAGGAATTTACTCAAGAGCATCAATGATCAGTTTAGAATGATAATTTTAGTTGGCCCATCAGCTTGACATGTCTGCACTAAATTATTCGTAACTTTTGATTTATAGCTCAGAATGACACGAATCCAATGCCCACGTTAAGCTAGCTCAATTTTCTATATTGTGACTTTCTTTCAGACCAAAATAGATACGGAAAAGTATACCAGTAATCCAACCTTTCCCAAAATACATGATGCCATGCATTATGTTTTATTTATAAATTTTTACTCAATGAACACCAGTGATTAGTTTAGAATGATCATATTAACTGGCTGATCAACTTGGCAAATGTGCACTAAATCATTTGTAAATTTAGAGCTTAAACGACACAATTCCGATGTCCACGTTAACGTATCTCAATTTTCTATATTGTGAAAAAACTTGAGACCGAAATAGATTCGACAAAATGTTCAAGTAATCCAATCTATCCAAAACTGCGTTATGCCATGCATTGTGGTTCATTTATAAGCCTTTACTCAATGTGCATCAATAATCAGTTTAGAACGATCATTTTACTGACTGATCAATTTGACATGTCAGCAGTAAATCGTTTGTAACTTTGGATTTAGAGCTAAGAATGAAACAAATCCAAAGCCCACGTTAAGCTAGCTCACTTTTCTATATTGTGAAAAACATTGAGATAGAAATAGGTTCGACAAAGCGTCCAAGTAATCCAATCTATCCAAAACTGTGTCATACCATGCATTGTGCTTCATTTATAAGCCTTTACTCAGTAGGAATCAATGATCGTTTAGAATAATCATTTTAACTGCCCAGTAAACTTGACATGTCTGCATTAAATCGTCCATAACTTTTGATTTATAGCTTAGAATGACACGAATCCAATACCCACGTTAAGCTAACTCAATTTTCTATATTGTGACATATTTTCAAACCAAA
>JAEVFF010000656.1:22416-62566 GCA_018901945.1 Pugionium dolabratum
GCACTAAATCGTCTTTAACTTTTGATTTAGAGCTGAGAATGACACGATTCCAATGCACATGTTGAGCTAGCTCAATTTTCTATATTGTGACAAAATTTGAGACAGAAATAGATTCGACAAAGCGTTCACGTAATCCAATCTATCAAAAACTGCATCATGCATGCATTGTGCTTCATTTATAAGCCTTTACTCAATGAGCATCAATGATAAGTATAGTATGATCATTTTACATGGCCCATCAATTTGACATGTCTGTACTAAATCGTCCATAACTTTTGCACGAATCCAATGCCCACGTTAACCTAGCTAATTTTCAATATTGTAACAAATTTTGAAACCGAAAATAGATACGACAAAGTATCTAAGTAATCCAATCTAACCCAACATGTGTGATGCCATGCATTATATTTTATTTATAAGTCTTTACTCAATGAGCACCAATGATTAGTTTAGAATGATCATATTAACTGGCTGATCAACTTGACATGTATGCACTAAATCGTCTGTAACTTTTGATTTAGAGCTCTGAATGACACGATTCCAATGCCCAATTTAAGTTAGCTTAATTTTTTATACCGTGAAAAAATTTGAGAAAGAAATAGATTCGACAAAGCGTCCAAGTAATCAAATCTATTTAAAACTGCGTCATGCCATGCATTGTGATTCATTTATAAGCTTTTACTCAATGAGCATCAATAATCAGTTTAGAATGATCATTTTAATTGGCCGATGATATGTCTGCACTAAATTGTCAGTAACTTTGGATTTATAGCTTAGAATGACACAAATCCAAAGCCCACATTAAGCTACCTCAGTTTTCTATATCATGAAAAAATTTGAGACAGAAATAGGTTCGACAAAGCATCCTAGTAATCCAATCTATCGAAAGCTGCGTCATGCCATGCATTGTGTTTCATTTATAAGCCTTTACTCAATGGGCTTCAATGAGAAGTTTAGAATGATCATTTTTAACTACCAATAAACTTGATATGGGTGCACTAAATCGTTTGTAACTTTTGATTTATAGCTAAGAATGACACGAATCCAATGCCCACACTAAGCTAGCTCATTTTCTATATTGTGACATATTTTGAGACCGAAATAGATGCGACTAAGTATCCAAGTAATCCAATCTTACCCAAAATATGTGATGCCATGCATTATGTTTCATTTATAAGTTTTCACTCAATGAGCACCAATGCTTTGTTTAGAATGATAATATAATCTGGGTGATCAAATTGACATGTCTGCACTAAATCGTCCGTAACTTTTGATTTAGAGCTGAGAATGACACGATTCCAATGCCAACGCTAAACTAGCTCAATTTTCTATATTGTGACAAAATTTGAGGCGGAAATAGATTCGACAAGGCGTCCACATTGTGCTTCATTTATAAGCCTTTACTCAATGAGCATCAATGATCAGTTTAGTATGATCATTTTACATGGGCTATCAACTCGACATGTCTACACTAAATCGTCGGTAACTTTTGCACTATTCCAATGCCCAAGTTAAGTTAGCTCAATTTTTTATATTGTGAACAAATTTGAAATAGAAATAGATTTGAAAAAGCGTCCAAGTAATCCAATCTATCCAAAACTATGTCATGCCATGCACTGTGTTACATTTACAAGCCTTTACTCAATGCGCATTAATAATCAGTTTAGAAATATCATTTTCACAGGTCGACCAACTTGACATTTATGCACTAAATCATCTGTAACTTTGGATTTAAAACTCAGAATAACACAAATCCAAAGCCCACGTTAAGGTAGCTCAATTTTCTATATTATGAAAAACTTTTAGACATAACTAGGTTCGACAAAGTATCCAAGTAATCCAATCTATCCAAAACTGCATTATGCCATGCATTGTGCTTCATTTATAAGCAATTACTCAATGAGCATCAATGATCACTTTTGAATGATCATTTTAACTGGCCAATCAATTTGACATATCTGCCCTAAATCGTATGTAACTTTTGATTTATAGCTCAGAATGACACAAATCCAATGCCCTCATTAAGCTAGCTCAATTTTCTATATTGTGACATATTTTGAGACCAAAATAAATATGACTAAGTATCCAAGTAATCCAATCTTACCCAAAATACGTGGTGCTTGCATTATGTTTCATTTATGAGCACCAATCATTAGTTTAGAATGATCATATTAACTAGTTGCTCAATTTGACATGTCTACACTAAATCGTCCGTAACTTTTGATTTAGAGTTCAGAATAACACGATTCCACGCCCACGTTAAGCTAGCTCAATTTTCAATATTGTAACAAAATTTGAGATAGAGATAGATTTGACAAAGCGTCCAAGTAATACAATCTATCCAAAATTGCGTAATGCCAAGCATTGTGCTTCATTTATAACCTTTTTACTCAATGAGCATCAATGATCAATTTAGAAAGATCATTTTAACTGACCAATCAACTTAACAATTCTGCACTAAATCGTCTGTAACTTTTGATTAATAGCTCAAAATGACATGAATACAATGCCTACGTTAAGCTACATCAATTTTCTATATTGTGATATATTTTTAGACCGGAATAGATACGACAAAGTATCCGAGAAATCCAATTTTACCAAAAATGTTTGATGCCATGCATTATATTTCATTTATAAGTCTTTACTCAATGAGCACCAATGATTAGTTTCGAATGATCATATTAACTGGCTGATCAAATTGACATGTTGGCACTAAATCGTCCGTAATTTTTTTTAGAGCTCAGAATGACACGATTCCAATGCCCACGTTAAGCTAGCTCAATTTTCTATATTGGGACATATTTTGAAACCATAATAGATACGACAATGAATACAAGTGATCCAATTTTACCAAAAATGTGTGATGCCAAGCATTATGTTTCATTGATAAGTCTTTACTCAATGAGCACCAATGATTAGTTTAGAATGATCATATTAACTAGCTGATCAATTTGACATGTCTGCACTAAATCGTCCCTAACTTTTGATTTAGACGTCAAAATGACAGGATTCCAATGCCCACGTTAAGCTAGCTCAATTTTCTATAATGTGACAAAATCCAAGATCGAAATAGAATGGAAAAGCGTTCGAGTAATCCAATATATCCAAAACGGCGTCATGCATGCATTGTGCTTCATTTGTAAGCCCTCATTCAATGAGCATCAATGAACAGTTTAGAATGATCATTTTACATGGCCTATCAACTTGACATGTCTGCACTATATCATCTATAACTTTTTCACGAATCCAATGCCCCCGTTAAGCTAGCTCAATTTTCTATATTGTGATGAATTTTGAGACCAAAATGGATACAACCAAGTATCGAAGTAATGCACTATTACCCTACATGTGTGATGCCATGCATTATGTTTTATTTATAAGTCTTTACTTAATGAGAACCAATGATTAGTTTAGATTGATCATATTAACTGGCTAATCAACTTGACATGTATGCACTAAATCGTCTGTTACTTTTAATTTAGAGCTCAAAATGACATGATTCCAATGCCCACGTTAAGCTAGCTCTATTTTTTATATTGTGAAAAAATTTGAGAAAGAAATAGATTCGACAAAGCATCCAAGTAATCCAATCTATCCAAAACTGCGTCATGCCATGCATTGTGCTTCATTTATAAGCATTTACTCAATGAGCACCAATAATCAGTTTAGAATGATCATTTTAATTGGCCGATGATATGTCTGCACTAAATTGTCAGTAACTTTGGTTTTATTGCTTAAGATGACATAAATCCCATGTTAAGCTACCTCAGTTTTCTATATTGTGAAAAATTTTGAGACAGAAATAGGTTCAACAAAGCGTCCAAGTAATCCAATCTATCCAAAACTGCATCATGCCATGCATTGTGCTTCATTTATAAGCCTTTACTCAATGGGCATCAATGATCAGTTTAGAATTATCATTTTAACTGGACAATCAACTTGACATGTCCGCATTAAATCGTTCGTAACTTTTGATTTATAGCTCAGAATGATACGAATCTAATTCCCACGTTAAGCTAGCTCTATTTTCTATATTGTGACATATTTTGAGAGCAAAATAGATACGCAAAGTATCCAAGTAATCCAATTTTACCCAAAATGAGTGATGTCATGCATTAGGTTTCATTTATAAGTCTTTACTCAATGACCACCAATGATGAGGTTAGAATGATCATATTAACTGGCGGATCAATTTGACATGTCTACATTAAATCGTCTGTAACTTTTGATTTAGAGCTCAGAATGACATGATTCCACGACCACGTTAACCTAGCTCAATTTTCTATGTTGTGGCAAAATTTGAGACAGAAATAGATTCGACAAAGTGTTCAAGTAATCCAATCTATCCAAAAAATTTCATGTGCATTGTGCTTCCTTTATAAGCCTTTGCTCAATAAGCATCAATAATCAATTTAGAATGATCATTTTAACCGGCCAATCAACTTGACATGTTTGCACTAAATCATCCGTAACTTTTGATTTATAGCTCAAAATGACATGAATCCAATACCCTTGTTAACCTAGCTCAATTTTCGATATTGTGACATATTTTGAGACCAAAATAGAAACGACAAAGTATTCAAATAATCTAATTTTACCCAAAATGTGTGATGCTATGCGTTATGTTTCATTTATAAGTATTTACTCAATGAGCACCAATGATAAATTTAGAATGATCATATTAAATGGCTGATCAATTTGACACGTCTGCACTAAATCGTCCGTAACTTTTGATTTAGAGCTAAGAATGACACGATTCCAATTCCCACGTTAAGCTAGCTTTTTTTCTATATTGTGACATACTTTTAGATTGAAACAAATACGACAAAGTATCCAAGTAAACCAATTTTACCCAAAAATGTGTGATGCCATGCATTATGTTTCATTTATAAGTATTTACTCAATGAACACCAATGATTAGTTTAGAATTATCATATTAACTGGCTTATCAATTTGACATGTCTACACTAAATCGTCCATAACTTTTGATTAAGAGCTCAGAAGGACACGATTCCAATGCCCACATTAAGCTAGCTCAATTTTCTATATTGTGTCATATTTTGAAACTGAAATAGATACGACAAAGTATCCAAGTGATCCAATTTTACCAAAAATGTGTGATGCCATGCATTATGTTTCATTTATAAGTCTTTACTCAATGAGCAACAATGATTAGTTTAGAATTATCATATTAACTGGCTGATTATATGATATGTCTGCAGTAAATCGTTCGTGATTTAGAGCTCAGAATGATACGATTCCAATGCCCACGTTAAGCTACCTCAAATTTCTATAATGTGATAAAATTCGAGATTGAAATAGATTCGACAAAGCGTTCAAGGAATCTAATCTATCCAAAACTACGTCATGCCATGCATTGTGCTTCATTTATAAGCCTTTACTCAATAATCACAATAATGAGTTTCGAATGATCATTTTAACTGACTGATCAACTTGACATGTGTGCACTAAATCGTCCGTAACTTTGGATTTAGAGCTTCGAATGAAACAAATCCAAAGCCAACGGTAAGCTAGCTCAATTTTCTATATTGTGACATATTTTGAGACCGAAATAGATACGACATAATAATCCAACCTTACCCAACATGTGTGATGCCATGCATTATGTTTTGTTTATAAGTTTTTACTCAATGAGCACCAATGATTAGTTTATAATGATCATATTAACTGGCTGATAAATTTGACATGTCTCCACTAAATCGGCCATAACTTTTGATTTAGAGCTAAAAATGACGCGATTCCAATGCCCACGTTAAACTAGAACAATTTTCTATATTGTGACAAAAGTTGAGACATATATAGATTCGACTAAGCGTCCAAGTATTCCAATCTATCCAAAATTGCGTCATCCCATGCATTGTGCTTCATTTCTAAGCCTTTACTCAATGAGCATCAATGATCAGTTTACAATGATCATTTTAACTGGCCAATCAACTTGAAAAGTATGCAATAAATTGTCTGTAACTTTTGTTAAACTAGCTCAGTTTTCTATATTTTGACATATTTTGAGACCAAAATAGATACGACAAAATATTCAAGTAATCCAATTTAACCCAAAATGTGTGATGCCATGCATTATATTTCATTTATAAGTCTTTACACAATAAGCACCAATGATTAGTTTACAACGATCATATTAACTGGCTGATCAATTTGACATACTAAATCGTCCATAACTTTTGATTTAGAGCTCAGAATAACACGATTCCAATGCCTACGTTAAGCTTGCTCAATTTTCTATATTGTGACAAAATTTAAGATAGAAATAGATTCGGCAAGGCATCCAAGTAATCCAATCTATCCGAAAATGCGTCATGTCATGCACTGTGCTTCACTTCTAAATCTTTACTCAATGAGCATAAATAATCAGTTTAAAATGATCATTTCAACTGACCGATCATTTTGACATGTCTGCACTAAATCGTTAGTTACTTTGGATTTAGAGCTTAGAATGACACAAATCGAAAGCCCAAGGTAAGGTACCTCAATTTTGCTATATTGTGAAAAATTTTGAGACAGAAATAGGTTCGATAAAGCATCCAAGTAATCCAATCTATCGAAAACTGCATCATCCCAGGCATTGTGCTTCATTTATAAGCCTTTACTCAATGAACTTCAATGATCAGTTTAGAATGATCATTTTAACTAGCCAATCAATTTGACATGTCTCCATTAAATTATGCATAACTTTTGATTTATAGCTCAGAATGACACGAATCCAATGCCCACGTTAACGTAGCTCAATTTTCTGTATTATGACAAATGTTGAGACCAAAATAGATCCGCCAAAGTATCCAATTAATCAATTCTTACCCAAAATGTGTGATGCTATGAATTATGTTTCATTTATAACTTTACTCAATGAGCACCAATGATTAGTTTAGAATGATCATAGTAACTGGCTCATCAACTTGACATGTTTGCACTAAATCATCCGTAACTTTGGATTTAAAGTTCAGAATGAAACAAATCTAAAGCCCACGTTAAGCTAGCTCAATTCTCTATATTGTGAAAATATTTGAGACAGAAATAGGTTCAACAAAGCGTCCAAGTAATCCAATCTATCCAACACTGCGTCGTGCCATGCATTGTGCTTCATTTATAACCCTTTACGCAATGGACATCAATGATCAGTTTAGAATGATCATATTAACTGGCCAATCAACTTGACATGTCCACACTAAATCGTCCGTAAATTTTGATTTATAGATCAAAATGATACAAATCTAATGCACACGTTAAGCTACCTCAATTTTCTATATTGTGAAATATTTTGAGACCAAAATAGAAACGACAGAGTATCCAAGTAATTCAATTTTACCCAAAATGAATGATGCCATGCATTATGTTTCATTTATAAGTCTTTACTCAATGATCACCAATGATTAGTTTAGAATGATCATATTAACTGGCTGATCAATTTGACTTGTCTGCACTAAATCGTCTGTAACTTTTGATTTAGATCTCACAATGACACGATTCCACACCCACGTTAAGCTAGCTCAATTTTCTATATTGTGACCAAATTTGAGACATAAATAGATTCGACAAAGCGTTCAAGCAATCCAATCTATCCAAAATTGCGTCATGTGTATTGACATAAGAAAATCAAATAAGACCTATCTTGACCTACAAGGCAAGTGTGTGAGCACAAAAATTCAGTTTGAGTAACAAGGGAAAAGAAAAAAAGGAGGGAGTTAAAATGGTTAAATAGCTGCTTTGGTAGAAGAATCAAGGTGAAAAGGACATATCAATGCTGCACACAGTCTTGGTAACCACACCAAACAGTCATGCCTGCTGCACACAGCCTTGGTAACCACACCAAACGTTCATGAGACAGTTTGCAAGTTTTCCCCTCTCTTCTCATTGGTTGTTGACAAGCTCCTCCTCTATTCAAGCTCATCCACAAGTTTGAATTCGTTTTCTTTTGTGTTCACATTGTAAATCCTCTATAAAAAGGTAGTAAAGACTCAATATATGATAGAACTCTTAGGAGATTCTTCTCCATATGTCTAAGACATTTCTCATTTTCTCATACTTCTCTTTGAGTTTCCAGATTCAATTCTTCACATTTCTCCTCTCTAATCTCAATATTCTTTCATGGTATCAGAGCATAAGATCATTCTCTCATCTTTTCTACTCAAACCTTTCAGTTTCTAATCTAAAATTCTGTCAAAAGTCTCTCAGTCTTTAAACTAAAAACTCACAGTTTTATTCAACCATAAAAGCTGCTTCCTTTGAGCTCTTCAAAGCCTAAAATGGAGGATACAGTTCAAATTAGTTCCAGCCTGAAACCTACGGTGATACCAGTAGTTCTCAAAGGCTTGAACTACACATTATGGTCAAGAACCATCAAGACAGCCATTTGTGGCAAAGGACTTTGGAATCACATCTTGGAGGATAATACTCCATCTATAGATGATCCAAAGTAGAAGAAGGATGAGGCAACAAGAAAAGAAGAAGCTAGGTGGTTCCAAGAAGATCAATCAGTCCTTGGATTCCTCCAAAATTCATTGGACCCATCCATTCTTGAAGCTTATTCACATTGTGAAACTGCCAAGTCTCTTTGGGACACTCTCAAGAGGGTGTATGGGGATGTTTCAAACCTCAGCCGTGTGTATGAGGTTAAGAAGGCTCTCAATGATCTACACCAAGAGGATATGGAGTTCACAAAATTCCTAGGCAAGTTCCAGTCAACATGGTCCGAGCTTGACATGTTGAGACCAAGTTCTATGGATCCAAAGGTGCTTAATGAAAGGAAGGAACAAGACAAGATATTTGGGATCCTTCTCAACCTAAATCCAGCCTTTAAGGATGTGATTAAGTCCATCCTGAGAGAGCCAAAACTCCCTGATTTTGAAGAGGTGTGCTCACGGATTCAAAAGGAGCAAGGCAACATTGGTTTGTTTGGTGGTGAAGGAGAACTAGTCATGGCCAAAAAAGCGTGTTTAAGCAAGAGGATAGGAAGAGTGTGATGTGTGAGCATTGTAAGAGGAATGGCCACATCAAGGACAAGTGCTGGATACTTCATCCTCACCTCAAGCCAAACCGGTTCAAGGATTCAAAGGCTAACATCTCTCAAAAGGTTGTGACTGAATCGGCAAGTTCATCCAACCAAGGAGGGGAGCTAGCTAAGAATGTATCCATGGAGAATGTATAGAAGAGTGTCTTGGAGGATCTCATCAAGGCCTATGCCTGAAAACTCTCCGGTACCATACTCTACTCCCATTAATTGCTTGATAAACCAGATCATAAGTTGGTAGTGGATTCGGGTGCTTCTCACCATATAATTAGCAATGCTAGGTTGTTAACGAACATTGAACCATGTCTAGGACAAGTAACTATAGCTGATTGTAAGGGTATTCCAATTGAAGGAACCGGAAAATTAAGACTATTTCACAAAGAAACTAATGCTTTCTTTGTACCTAAGTTTAAGTCTAATCTAGTTTCGGTTAAAAGGGCTACTAAAGACCTGAATTTGAATGTTACTTTTGGGCCTAACAATGTTTACTTTCAAGATATTAACAGTGGTAAGATACTTGAAAGTGGTGGGACTCAAGATGAGCTCTATGTTCTTGAGGACACTCCTCCAAGCAATTCGGATTCCTTAACTTTCAAATCCTGTGTTTTTGCTAATAAAGATGTCTTATGGCATGCTAGATTAGGACATCCTCATGATCATGCTTTAAGCTTAATAATGCCTAATGTTGCTTATGATCACTCAGTTTGTGAGGCTTGTATCCTTGGCAAACATTGTCGTGTTGTTTTCCCTAAATCGTCTACCATTTATGAGCATTGCTTTGATTTAGTACATTCCGATGTTTGGACCTCATCTTGCATGTCTAGAGATAGGAATAAATACTTTGTGACCTTTATAGATGAGAAATCGAAATATACATGGGTTAAATTACTTCCATCTAAAGATAGGGTTTATGAGGTATTTATAAACTTTCATAATTATGTTACTAATCGATTCACTACCAAGATCAAAGTGTTAAGATCAGATAATGGAGGGGAATACACATGTCAAATATGCAAAGCTCACTTAAACAAACATGGAATACTACATCAAACTAGCTGTCCACACACACCACAATAAAATGGAGTTGCTGAAAGGAAGAACCGACACTTAATGGAAGTAGCAAGATCCATGATGTTTCATACCAATGTTCTTAAAAGTTTTTGGGGAGATGCAGTCTTGGTTGCTTGCTACCTCAGCAATCGGATTCCAACCAAAGTGATGCAAACCTCCCAAGGAATGCACTTCTGGATGCGGTTGAGATAGGCTTTGCAACAGAATGAATCGAAATTCAATATGTTCAAAGGTTGTGGATTGAATGGTCACACAGTAGCTGCGGAAAGACTACTGATTTACCTAAGATAGTAGCTTAGATATGACACACTAAGACTACTAAATGTTGACTGAAAGATATTACACACCAACAATCAGATTAAGAAGAGAATCACTCTCAAACTTAAGAAAAGAAGCTGTTTTTATTTGAAAAGTTGAATGATCAAGTTTACAACTGAAAGCCCCTATTTATACTATAAGGGGACGTAAATATGAGGAGCCTACAACATTAAATTGGTTACAATTACAAGGGAAGACTTGACCAAAGACCTTGACCAAAGACCTTGACTTCATTAACTCTTATTTTGACTATGAATGTAGACACTTTCCCCCCCCCCCCTTTGATGACGCCAATTTTGAGCATTTTTAATTGAACTCCTTTTGATTTTAAACAACAAATTAGGCTGGTTGTAATGTGATTCATTTGCCTCATTAAAAACCTTACCAAGAAAACCCAATGGGAGAAAACTTGGATAAGGGAAAAAGAGTACAAATGGATCACATACCCATTTGTATGCTGTCTTGAGCTTGTACTAAAATCAGAGTGCTTTTAGGCACTTCTCCATTCAAGCTCAAGTGAATTTGTTGTGCATTCTCCTTGTTGAGCATGCAGCTGATTGCCTCTTTGAGTTTCTTGGCTTTGGCTCGGGTTAATGGTCCAGCTGGTAGTGCAAGAGATTCTTCATGTTCCACTAGTTCATTCCTAGCCATGAGCTTCTCCTTTTGTGTGCTTTCCATGCTTGTATCACAAAGTCTAGCAAGACATATCCCCATTTGAGGTACTCAATAAAACTAAACCTTCCATCGATCATTTACGTGTATTTGGGTGTGTGTGCTTTGTGTATGTTACAGGTGATCTAAGAAACAAGTTGGAGGCAAAAAGCATCAAATGTATGTTCCTTGGATATTCGACAACACAAAAGGGTTATAAGTGTTATGATCCGAGCAACAATAGGACATATGTGTCTAGAGATGTCAAGTTCATAGAAGAATGAAGCTATTATGATCAGAAAGATTGGGAAGGATTGAAGGATCTCACAAGGTCACCTTCTGATTTGCCTACGAGTTTGAGGTTTCTCTTGAATCATTTGGGAAATGATGTGCCAAAGGATTCAAGACAAGAAGAAGCAAGAACTCCAAGTAGTTCACAAGATACCCAAGAGAATGAACAAGGGGCGGTAACTCAAGAACCAACTCCAATCCAAGAAGAAGCTACAGCCCAAAACCAAGAACAAGACAACTTGGAAGTGGGTATAGTGGAACCTATTCACCAAATGGAAGAGGAAACGGTTGTAGAGGAGGCTACACCTCCTTTTCAGCAACTAAGGAGGAGTACTAGACTTAGGAAAGATCCATCCAATTGGGTAAACACTAGGGTCTTCTACAACAATCAGGTCGTGGCTCATCCCATACAAGCTGTTTGTTCCCTTGACCTCTTGCCATCTAGTCATCAAACATTTCTTGGAAAGATTGAACAAAGTCAGATTCCAAGGACTTATGAAGAAGCTAAGAGCAAGATAGAATGGTTAGATGCAGTAAAAGAAGAGAAGGGAGCTATGGAAAGGAATCATACATGGGAATATACAAGAACTTCCCAAAGGCAAGAAGGCTATGAGTTCCAAGTGGGTGTTCACCATCAAGTATAAGAGCAATGGGGACATAGAAAGGTACAAGGCATGTCTAGTTGCAAGAAGTTTCACACATACATATGGAGAGGACTATAGTGATACATTTGCACCGGTGGCTAACCTACACACTGTAAGGGTTGTTCTTTCACTAGCTACGAATCTGACTTGGGACTTATGGCAAATGGATGTCAAGAACGCATTCCTACAAGGAGAACTTGAAGAGGAAGTGTATATGACTCCACCACCAGGCCTTGAAGATCTTTGCAAAGAGGGACAGGTTCTAAGACTGAGGAAGGCAATATATGGGTTGAAGCAGTCACCAAGGGTCTGGTATCACAAATTAAGCTCCACACTTACTGATAATGGGTTTAGGAAATCCCATTTAGATCATACTTTGTTCACTTGTCAAAACCTCAAAGGAATCGTGGTGGTCTTGGTTTATGTGGATGACCTTATCATCACAGGAGATGATAAGGAAGGAATTCAGTCCACAAAGGCCTTCCTAAACAGATCATTTGACATCAAAGATCTTGGAGAGTTGAAGTACTTCTTGGGTACTGAAGTGTTTTGGTCTCAGGAAGGGCTCTTTCTATCCCAAAGAAAGTATGCTCTTGATCTGTTGACAGACACGGGAAAGCTTGCGGCTAAACCGGCCAAAACTCCTCTTGAAGATGGCTACAAGGTCAATGGAAAGGGAGAGAAAGCTGATGAGTTATTTAAGGATGTTTCTCAGTATAGGAGACTAGTTGGGAAGCTGATCTACCTCACCCTCACACGACCAGACTTGTGTTTTGCTGTGAATCAAGTGAGTCAACATATGAAAAAACCTACTGTATATCATTGGAGCATGGTAGAAAGGATCCTTAGATACATCAAAGGATCTCCTAGTCAAGGCATATGGATGGGCAAGAATGGGAACACTGAGATTGTCGGGTATTGTGATGCGGATTGGGCTGGTGATAGGGTGGATAGGAAATCAACCACTGGGTATTGCACCTTCATTGGTGGGAACTTAGTCACTTGGAAGACTAAAAAGCATAAGGTGGTATCGTGTTCTAGTGCTGAAGCAGAATATAGGGCTATGAGGAAGCTGACAAGTGAAGTAACTTGGATCAAAGCGCTCTTGAAAGACTTCGGTATTGAACAACCAGGGCCAACCACCTTCCATTGTGATAATCAGGCAGCCATTCACATAGCTTCAAACTCAGTGTTTCACGAGAGGACCAAGCACATAGAGATTGATTGCCATAAGGTTAGGGAGAAAGTTCAAGATGGAACCATTTTGCCATGTTATACAAGGAGTGAAGACCAACTAGCTGACATCTTCACAAAGGCAGCAAGTCTCAAAGTTTGCAAGAACATCTTTAGCAAACTTGGGCTTGTTGATTTATCACATCCATGATCAAAGGTCTCCTAATCCAAGAGCAACACACTCTTTTTCCCTTATTAAGGTTTTATCCCAAATGGTTTTCCTTAATAAGGTTTTTAATGAGGTGTTGCCTTGGCTTCCCTAGCTTAAGACTTTAGGGTGATTCCAAAGTCTTTAGCTTGAGGGGGAGTATTGACATAGGAAAATCAAATAAGACCTATCTTGACCTACAAGGCAAGTGTGAGCACGAAAATTCAGTTTAAATAATAAGGGAAAAGAAAAAAGGAGGGAGTTATCATTAACCACATGGTTAAAATTGTTAAATAGCTGCATTGGGAGAATAATCAAGGTGAAAAGGACATGTCCATGCTGCACACAGTCTTGGTAACCACACTAAACGTTTATGAGACAGTTTGCAGGTCTTTCCCTCCCTTCTCATTGGTTGTTGACAAGCTCCTCCTCTATTCAAGGTCATCCACAAGTTTGAATTCGTTTTTTGTGTTCACATTGTAAATCCTCTATAAAAGAGCTCTAAAGACTCAATATATGACAGAACTCTTAGGAGATTCTTCTCCATATGTCTAAGGTATTTCTCATTTTCTCATACTTCTCTTTGAAATTCGAGATTCAATTCTTCACATTTCTTCTCTCTAATCTCAATATTCTTTCAATGTGCATTGTGCTTCCTTTATAAACCTTACCCAATGAGCATCAATGATCAGTTTAGAATGATCATTTTAACTGGCCCATCAACTCGGAATGTCTGCAATAAATTGTCCTTAACTTTTGATTTAGAGCTCAGAATGATACGAATCTAATGTCCACATTAATCGAGCTTAACTTTCTACATTGTGATAAATTTTTAGACCGAAATAGATACAACAAAGTATCCAAGTAATCTAATCTTATCCAACATGTGTGATGCCATGCATTATGTTTTATTTATAAATATTTACTCAATAAACACCAATGATTTGCTTAGAATGATCATATTAACTGGCTGACCAACTTGACATGTATGCACTAAATCGTGTGTAACTTTTGATTTAGAGCTCAGAATGACACGATTCCAATGCGCATGTTAAGCTAGGTCAATTTTCTATGTTGTGACAAAGTTTGAGACACAAATAGATTCGAAAAATCATCCAACTAAATCAATCTATCCAAAACTGCGTCATGCCATACATTGTGTTTCATTTATAAGCCTTTACTCAATAAGCATCAATAATCAAATTAGAATGATCATTTTAACTAGCTGATCAACTTGACATGTCTCCACTAAATCGTCCATAACTTTGGATTTAGAGCTCAGAATGAAACAAATTCAAAGCCCACGTTAAGCTAGCTCAATTTTCTATTTTGTGATATATTTTGAGACCAAAATAGATACGACAAAGTATCAAAGTAATCCAATCTTACCCAACATGTGTGATGCCATGCATTATGTTTTACTTATAAGTCTTTACTCAATAAGCACCAATGTATAGTTTAGAATGATCATATTAACTGGTTGATCAACTTGACATGTATGCACTAAATCGTATGTAACTTTTGATTCCGAGCTCGGAACGACACGATTCCAATGCCCACGTTAAGCTAGCTTAATTTTTTATATTGTGACAAAATTTGAGACATAAATAGGTTCGACAATGCGTCCAAGTAATCCAATATATCCATAACTACGTCATGCCATGCATTGTGATTCATTTATAAGCCTTTACTCAATGAGCATCAATAATCAGTTTCTAATGATCATTTTAACTGGCTGATCAACTTGACATATTTGCACTAAATCGTCCGTAACTTTGGATTTAGAGCTCAGAATGAAACAAATCCAAAGCCCATGTTAAGCTAGCTCAATTTTCTATACTGTGACATATTTTGAGACTGAAATAGAATCGACAAAGTATCAAAGTAATCCAATCTTACCCAACAAGTGTGATGTCATGCATTATGTTTTATTTATAAGTCTTTACTCAATAAACACCAATGATTACTTTAGAATGATCATATTAACTGGCTGAGCAACTTGACATGTATGCACTAAATCGTCCGTAACCTTTGATTTAGAGCTCTGAACGACACGATTCCAATGCCCACGCTAAGCTAGCTCAATTTTCTATAATGTAACAAAATTTGAGACAGAAATAGATTCGACAAAGCGTCCAAATAATCCAATATATCCAAAGCCGCGTCATGCCAGGTATTGTGCTTCATTTATAACCCTTTACTCAATGAGCATCAATGATCAATTTAGAAAGATCATTTTAACTGGCCAATCAACTTCTTCACTAAATCATCTGTAACTTTTGATTAATAGCTCAAAATGACACCAATACAACGCTCACGTTAAACTAGATCAATTTTCTATATTGTGATATACTTTTAGACCAAAATAAATACGACAAAGTATCCAAAAAGTCCAATTTTATCAAAAATGTTTGATGCCATGCATAATGTTTCATTTATAAGTCTTTAGTCAATGAGCACCAATGATTAGTTTCGAATGATCATATTAACTGCCTCATCAATTTGACATTTCTGCACTAAATAGTCCGTAAATTTTGTTTTAGAGCTCGGAATGACACGATTCCAATGCCCACGTTAAGCTAGCTCAATTTTCTATATTGTGACATATTATGATACCAAAATAGATACGAGAAAGTATACAAGTGATCCAATTTTACCAAAAATGTTTGATGCCATGCATTATGTTTTATTTAAAAGTCTTTACTCAATGAGCACCAATGATTAGTTTAAAATGATCATATTAACTAACTGATCAATTTGACATTTCTGCACTAAATCTTCCATAACTTTTGATTTAGAGGTCAGAATGACAGGATTCCAATGCCCACGTTAAGCTAGCTCAATTTTCTATAATGGGACAAAATCCAATATTGAAATAGATTGGAAAAAGCGTCCGAGTAATCCAATATATCCAAAACGGCGTCATTCATGCATTGTGCTTCATTTGTAAGCCTTTACTCAATGAGCATCAATGATCAGTTTATAATGATCATTTTACATGGCCCATCAACTTGACATGTCTGCACTATATCATCCATAACTTTTGCATGACTCCAATGCCCCCATTAAGCTATCTCAATTTTCTATATTTTGACGAATTTTGACACTAAAATGATTACGACCAAGTATCCAAGTAATGCAATCTTACCCTACATGTGTGATGCCATGCATTATGTTTTTTTTTATAAGTCTTTACTCAATGAGCACCAAGGATTAGTTTAGAATGATCATATTAACTAGCTGATCAACTTGACATGAATGAACTAAGTCATCTGTAACTTTTGATTTAGAGCCCAAAATGACACGATTCAAATGTCCACGTTAAACTAGCTCAATTTTTTATATTGTGAAAAAATTTGAGAAAGAAATAGATTCGACAAAGCGTCCAAGTAATCCAATCAATCCAAAACTGCGTCATGCCATGCTTTGTGCTTCATTTATAAGTATTTACTCAATGAGCATCAATAATCAGTTTAGAATGATCATTTTAAGTGGCCAATGATATGTCTGCACCAAATTGTAAGTAACTTTGGATTTATAGCTTAGAATGATATAAATCCAAAGCCCACGTTAAGCTAACTCAGTTTTCTATACTGTGAAAAACTTTGAGACAGAAATAGGTTCAACAAAGCGTTCAAGTAATCCAATCTATCCAAAACTGCATCGTGCCATGCATTGTGCTTCATTTATAAGCCTTTACTCAATGGGCATCAATGATCAGTTTAGAATTATCATTTTAACTGGACAATCAACTTGACATGTTCGCACTAAATCATTCATAACTTTTGATTTATAGCTCAGATTGATACGAATCTAATTCCCACGTTAAGCTAGCTCTATTTTCTATACTGTGACATATTTTGAGAGCGAAATAGATACGGAAAAGTATCCAAATAATCCAATTTTACCCAAAATGAGTGATGCAATGCATTATGTTTCATTTATAAGTCTTTATTCAATGAGCATAGAATTATCATATTAACTGGATGATCATTTTGACATGTCTACATTAAATCGTCCATAACTTTTGATTTAGAGCTTAAAATGACATGATTCCATGCCCACGTTAAACTAGCTCAATTTTCTATATTGTGACAAAATTTGAGACAGAAATAAATTCGACAAAGCGTTCAAGTAATCCAATCTATCCAAAATTTTGTGATGTGCATTGTGCTTCCTTTATAAGCCTTTACTCAATGAGCATCAATGATCACTTTAGAATGATCATTTTAACCGGCCAATCAACTTGACATGTCAGCACTAAATCGTCCTTAACTTTTTATTTATTGCTCAAAATGACACGAATCCAATGCCCACGTTAAGATAGCTCAATTTTCTATATTGTGACATATTTTTAGACCAAAATAAATACGACAAATTATCCAAGTAATCCAATTTTACCGAAAATGTGTGATGCCATGTATTTTGTTTCATTTATAAGTCTTTACTCAATGAGCAATAATGATTAGTTTAAAATGATCATATTAAATGGTTGATGAATTTGACACGTCTCCACTAAATCGTCCATAACTTTTTATTTGGAGCTAAGCATGACACGATTCCAATGCACACGTTAAGCTAGCTTAATTTTCTATATTGCGACATACTTTGAGATCGAAATAGATACGAAAAGGTATCCAAGTAATCCAATTTTACCCAAAATGTGTGATGCCATGCGTTATGTTTCATTTATAAGTATTTACTCATTGAGCACCAATGATAAATTTAGAATGATCATATTAAATGGCTGATCAATTTGACACGTCTGCACAAAATCGTCCGTAACTTTGATTTAGAGCTCAGAATGACACGATTACAATGCCCATGTTAAGCTAGCTTTTTTTTTACTATATTGTGACATACTTTGAGATTGAAATAAATATGACAAAGTATCCAAGTAATCCAATTGTACCCAAAAATGTGAGATGCCATGCATTATGTTTCATTTAAAAATATTTACTCAATGAACACCAATGATTAGTTTAGAATGATCATATTAACTTCCTAATCAATTTGACATGTCTGCACTAAATCGTCCACAACTTTTGATTTAGAGCTCAGAATGACACGATTCCAATGCCCACGTTAAGGTAGCTCAATTTTCTATATTGTGATATATTTTGAAACTGAAATAGATACAACAAAGTATCCAAGTGATCCAATTTTACCAAAAATGTGTAATGCCATGCATTATGTTTCATTTATAAGTCTTTACTCAATGAGCACCAATGAATAGTTTAGAATTATCATATTAACTGGCTGATTAATTTGATATGTCTGCAGTAAATCGTTCGTAAATTTAGATATAGAGCTCCGAATGATACGATTCCAATACCCATGTTAAGCTAGCTCAAATTTCTATAATGTGAAAGTTCGAGATTGAAATAGATACGAAAAAGTGTTCAAGTAATCTAATCTATCCAAAACTGCGTCATGCCATGCATTATGCTTCATTTATAAGCCTTTACTCAATGAGCATCAATAATCAGTTTCGAATGATCATTTTAATTGGCTGATCAACTTGACATGTCTGCAATAAATTGTGGGTAACTTTGGATTTAGAGCTTCGAATGAAACAAATCCAAAGCCAACGGTAAGCTAGCTGAATTTTCTATATTGTGATATATTTTGAGACTGAAATAGATACGACAAAGTAATCCAACCTTACCCAACATGTGTGATGCCATGCATTATATTTTATTTATAAGTTTTTACTCAATGATCACCAATGATTAGTTTAGAATGATCATATTAACTGGCTGATCAATTTGATATGTCTCCACTAAATCGTCCGTAACTTTCGATTTAGAGCTCAGAATGACGCGATTCCAATGCCCACATTAAGCTAGCTCAATTTTCTATATTGTGACAAAATTCGAGACAGATATAGAATCGACTAAGCGTCCAAGTATTTTAATCTATCCAGAATTGCGTCATCCCATGCCCTGTGCTTCAATTCTAAGCCTTTACTCAATGAGCATCAATGATCAGATTACAATGATCATTTTAACTTGCCAATCAAGTTGACATGTACGTACTAAATCGTCCGTAACTTTGGATTTATAGCTCAAAATGACACGAATCCAATGTCCACGTTAATCTAGCTCAAATTTCTATATTTTGACATATTTTGAGACCAAAATTGATACGACAAAATGTTCAAGTAATCCAATTTTACCCAAAATGTGTGATGCCATGCATTATATTTCATTTATAAGTCTTTACACAATAAGCACCAATGATTAGTTTATAATGATCATATTAACTGGTTCATCAATTTGACATGTATGCAGTAAATCGTCCATAACTTTTGATTTAGAGCTCAATATAACTTGATTCCAATGCCCACGTTAAGCTTGCTCAATTTTCTATATTGTGACAAAATTTGAGATAGAAATAGATTCGACAAAGCGTCCAAATAATCCAATCTATCCAAAACCGCGTCATGCCATGCACTGTGCTTCAATTCTAAGTCTTTAGTCAATGAGCATCAATAATCAGTTTAAAATGATCATTTTAACTGACCGATCATTTTGACATTTATGCACTAACTCATTAGTAACTTTGGATTTAGAGTTTAGAATGACACAAATCCAAAGCCCACGTTAAGGTACCTCAGTTTTGTATATTGTGAAAATTTTTGAGAATTTAATAGGTACGACAAAGCATCCAAGTAATCCAATCTATCCAAAACTGCATCATCCCATGCATTGTGCTTCATTTATAAGCGTTTAATCAATGAACATCAATAATCAGTTTATAATAATCATTTTAATTGGCCAATCAATTTGACATGTATCAATTAAATTATGCATAACTTTTGATTTATAGCTCAGAATGACACGAATCCAATGCCTACGTTAACCTATCTCAATTTTCTATATTATGACAAACGTTGAGACCAAATTAGATCCGCCAAAGTATCAAATTAATCCAATCTTACCCAAAATGCATGGTGCCATGAATTATGTTTTGTTTTTTAAGTCTTTACTCAATGAGCACCATTGATTAGTTTAAAATGATCATATTAACTGGCTGATCAACTTGACATGCATACACTAAATCGTCTGTTACATTTGATTTAGAGCTCAGAAAGACACGTTTCCAGTGCTCATGTTAAGCTAGCTTAATTTTCTATATTATGTCAAAATTAGAGATAGAAATAGATACGAAAAAGCATCCAAGTAATCCAATCTATCCAAAACTGCGTCATGTCATACATTGTGCTTCATTTATAAGCCTTTACTCAATGAGCATCAATAATGAGTTTATGATGATCATTTTAACTCGCTGATCAACTTGACATGTCTACACTAAATCATCCGTAAATTTTGATTTAGAGCTCAAAATGACACAAATCTAAAGACCACGTTAATCTAGCTCAATTTCCTATATTGTGAAAAAGTTTGAGATAAAAATAAATTCGACAAAGCGTCCAAGTAATCCAATCTATCCATAACTGCGTCGTGCCATGCATTGTGCTTCATTTATAAGCCTTTACTCAATGAGAATCAATAATCAGTTTAGAATGATCATTTTAACTAGCTGATCAACTTGACATGTCTGCACTAAATCATCCGTAACTTTGGATTTAAAGCTCAGAATGAAACGAATCCAAAGCCCACGTTAAGCTAGCTCAATTCTCTATATTGTGACATACTATGAGATCGAAATAGATACGACAAAGTATCCAAGTAATCCAATTTTACCCAAAATTTCTGATGCCATGCGTTATGTTTCATTTATAAGTATTTACTCATTGAGCACCAATGATAAATTTAGAATGATCATATTAAATGGCTGATCAATTTGACACGTCTGCACAAAATCGTCCGTAACTTTTGATTTAGAGCTCAGAATGACATGATTACAATGCCCATGTTAAGCTAGCTTTGTTTTACTATATTGTGACATACTTTGAGATTGAAATAAATACGACAAAGTATCCAAGTAATCCAATTTTACCCAAAAATGTGGGATGCCATGCATTATGTTTCATTTAAAAGTATTTACTCAATGAACACCAATGATTATTTTAGAATGATCATATTAACTTCCTAATCAATTTAACATGTCTGCACTAAATCGTCCACAACTTTTGATTTAGAGCTCAGAATGACACGATTCCAATGCCCACGTTAAGGTAGCTCAATTTTCTATATTGTGATATATTTTGAAACTGAAATAGATACAACAAAGTATCCAAGTGATCCAATTTTACCAAAAATATGTGATGCCATGCATTATGTTTCATTTATAAGTCTTTACTCAATGAGCACCAATGATTAGTTTAGAATTATCATATTAACTAGCTGATTAATTTGATATATCTACAGTAAATCGTTCATAAATTTAGATATAGAGCTCTGAATGATACGATTCTAATACCCATGTTAAGCTAGCTCAAATTTCTATAATGTGAAATTTCGAGATTGAAATAGATTTGAAAAAGTGTTCAAGTAATCTAATCTATCCAAAACTGCGTCATGCCATGCATTATGCTTCATTTATAAGCCTTTACTCAATGAGCATCAATAATTAGTTTTGAATGATCATTTTAACTGGTTGATCAACTTGACATGTCTGCAATAAATCGTCCGTAACTTTGAATTTAGAGCATCGAATGAAACAAATCCAAAGCCAACGGTAAGCTAGCTCAATTTTCTATATTGTGATATATTTTGAGACTGAAATAAATACGACAAAGTAATCCAACCTTACCCAACATGTGTGATGCCATGCATTATATTTTATTTATAAGTTTTTACTCAATGATCACCAATGATTAGTTTAGAATGATCATATTAACTGGCTGATCAATTTGACATGTCTCCACTAAATCGTTCGTAACTTTTGATTTAGAGCTCAGAATGACGCGATTCCAGTGCCCACATTAAGCTAGCTCAATTTTCTATATTGTGACAAAATTCGAGACAGATATAGATTCGATTAAGCGTCCAAGTATTCCAATCTATCCAAAATTGCGTCATCCCATGCCCTGTGTTTCATTTCTAAGCCTTTACTCAATGAGCACCAATGATCAGATTACAATGATCATTTTAACTCGCCAATCAAGTTGACATGTACGTACTAAATCGTCCGTAACTTTGGATTTATAGCTCAAAATGACAGGAATCCAATGCCCACGTTAATCTAGCTCAAATTTCTATATTTTGACATATTTTGAGACCGAAATTGATACGATAAAATATTCAAGTAATCCAATTTTACCCAAAATGTGTGATGCCATGCATTATATTTCATTTATAAGTCTTTACACAATAAAAACCAATGATTAGTTTAGAATGATCATATTAACTGGTTGATCATTTTGACCTGTATGCACTAAATCGTCCATAACTTTTGATTTAGAGCTCTCTATAATACGATTCCAATGCCCACGTTAAGCTTGCTCAATTTTCTATATTGTGACAAAATTTGAGATAGAAATAGATTCGAAAAAGCGTCCAAATAATCCAATCTTTCCAAAACCGCGTCATGCCATGCACTGTGCTTCACTTCTAAGTCTTTAGTCAATGAGCATCAATAATCAGTTTAAAATGATCATTTTAACTGACCGATCATTTTGACATTTATGCACTTAATCGTTAGTAACTTTGGATTTAGAGTTTAGAATGACACAAATCTAAAGCCGACGTTAAGGTACCTCAATTTTGTACATTGTGAAATTTTTTGAGAATTTAATAGGTTCGACAAAGCATCCAAGTAATCCAATCTATCCAAAACTGCATCATCCCATGCATTGTGCTTCATTTATAAGCGTTTAATCAATAAACATCAATAATCAGTTTAGAATAATCATTTTAATAGGCCAATCAATTTGACATGTCTCAATTAAATTATGCATAACTTTTGATTTATAGCTCAGAATGACACGAATCCAATGTCTACGTTAACCTATCTCAATTTTCTATATTATGACAAACGTTGAGACCAAAATAGATCCGCCAAAGTATCCAATTAATCCAATCTTACCCAAAATGCATGGTGCCATGAATTATGTTTCGTTTTTTAAGTCTTTACTCAATGAGCACCAATGATTAGTTTAAAATGATCATATTAACTGGCTGATCAACGTGACATGTATACACTAAATCGTCTGTTACATTTGATTTAGAGCTCAGAAAGACACGTTTCCAGTGCTCATGTTAAGCTAGCTTAATTTTCTATATTATGTCAAAATTAGAGATAGAAATAGATTCGAAAAAGCATCCAAGTAATCCAATCTATCCAAAACTGCATCATGTTATACATTGTGCTTCATTTATAAGCCTTTACTCAATGAGACTCAATAATGAGTTTATAATGATCATTTTAACTGGCTGATCAACTTGACATGTCTACACTAAATCGTCCGTAAATTTGGATTTTAAAGCTCAAAATGACACAAATCTAAAGGCCACGTTAATCTAGCTCAATTTCCTATATTGTGAAAAAGTTTGAGACAAAAATAAATTCGACAAAGCGTCCAAGTAATCCAATCTATCCATAACTGCGTCGTTCCATGCATTGTGCTTCATTTATAAGCCTTTACTCAATGAGAATCAATAATCAGTTTAGAATGATCATTTTAACTGGCTGATCAACTTGACATGTCTACACTAAATCATCCGTAACTTTGGATTTAAAGCTCAGAATGAAACGAATCCAAAGCCCACGTTAAGCTAGCTCAATTCTCTATATTGTGAAAAAATTTGAGACAAAAATAGGTTCAACAAAGCATCCAAGTAATCCAATCTCTCCAAAACTACGTCGTGCCATGCATTGTTCTTCATTTATAACCCTTTACTCAATGGGCACCAATGATCAGTTTAGAATGATCATATTAACTGGCTAATCAACTTGACATGTCCGCACGAAATCGTCCGTAACTTTTGATTTATAGATCAAAATGGCAAGAATATAATGACCACGTTAAGCTACCTCAATTTTCTATATTGTGAAATATTTTGAGACCAAAATAGAAACGACAAAGTATCCAATTAATTCAATTTTACCCAAAATGAGTGATGCTATGCATTATGTTTCATTTATAAGTCTTTACTCAATGATCACCAATGATTAGTCTAAAATGATCATATTAACTGGCTGATCAATTTGACTTGTTTGCACACTAAATCTTTCGTAACTTTTGATTTAGATCTCAGAATGACACGATTCCATACCCACGTTAAGCTAGCTCAATTTTCTATATTATGACAAAAGTTGAGACATAAATAGATTCGACGAAGCATTCAAGTAATCCAATCTATCCAAAATTGCGTCATGTGCATTGTGCTTCCTTTATAATCATTTACTCAATGAGCATCAATGATCAGTTTAGAATGATCATTTTAACTGGCCCATCAACTCGACATATCTGCAATAAATTGTCCATAACTTTTGATTTAGAGCTCAGAATGACACGAATCTAATGCCCACGTTAATCAAGCTTAACTTTCTACATTGTGACAAAATTTGAAAACGAAATAGATACAACAAAGTATCCAAGTATTCCAATCTTATCCAACATGTTTGATGCCATGCATTATGTTTTATTTATAAGTATTTACTCAATAAGCACCAATGATTTGTTTAGAATGATCATATTAACTGGCTGATCAACTTGACATGTATACACTGAATCGTGTGTAACTTTTGATTTAGAGCTCAGAATGACACGATTCCAATGCCCATGTTAAGCTAGGTCAATTTTCTATATTGTGACAAAGTTTGAGACAAAAACAGATTCTACAAAGCATCCAACTAAACCAATATATCCAAAACTGCGTCATGCCATACATTGTGATTCATTTATAGTCCTTTACTCAATGAGAATCAATAATCAGCTTAGAATGATCATTTTAACTAGCTGATCAACTTGACATGTGTGCACTAAATCGTCCGTAACTTTGGATTTAGAGCTCAGAATGAAACAAATCCAAAGCCCATGTTAACCTAGCTCAATTTTCTATATTATGTCAAAATTAGAGACAGAAATAGATTCGAAAAAGCATCCAAGTAATCCAATCTATCCAAAACTGCGTCATGTCATACATTGCGCTTCATTTATAATCCTTTACTCAATTAGCATCAACAATGAGTTTAAAATAATCATTTTAACTGGCTGATCAACTTGACATGTTTGCACTAACTCGTTTGTAACTTTGGATTTGGAGCTCATAATGACATAAATCTAAAGCCCACGTTAATTTAGCTCAATTTTCAATATTTTGAAAAAGTTTGAGACAAAAATACGTTCGACAAAGCGTCCAAATAATCCGATCTATCCATAACTGCGCCGTGTCATGCATTGTGCTTCATTTATAAGCCTTTACTCAATGAGATTCAATAATCAGTTTAGAATGATCATTTTAACTGGCTGATTAACTTGATATGTCTGCACTAAATCGTCCGTAACTTTGGATTTAAAGCTGAGAATGAAACAAATCCAAAGCCCACGTTAATCTAGCTCAATTCTCTATATTGTGAAAAAATTTGAGACAAAAATAGGTTCAACAAAGCGTTCAAGTAGTCCAATCTATCCAAAACTGCGTCGTGCCATGCATTGTGCTTCATTTATAACCCATTACTCAATGGGCATCAATGATCAATTTAGAATGATCATATTAACTGGCCAATAGACTTGACATGTCCGCACTAAATCGTCCTTAACTTTTGATTTATAGATCAAAATGACACGAATCTAATGCTCACGTTAAGTTACCTTAATTTTCTATATTGTGAAATATTTTGAGACCGAAATCGAGATGACAAAGTATCCAAGTAATTCAATTTTACCCAAAATGAGTGATGCCATGCATTATGTTTCATTTATAAGTCTTTACTCAATGATCACCAATGATTAGCTTAGAATGATCATATTAACTGGCTGATCAATTTGACTTGTCTGCACTAAATCGTCCGTAACTTTTGATTTAGATCGCAGAATGACACGATTCTACACCCACGTTAAGCTAGCTAAATTTTCTATATTGTGACAAAATTTGAGACATAAATAGATTCGATAAAGTGTGCAAGTAATCCAATCTATCCAAAATTGCGTCATGTGCATTGTGCTTCCTTTATAAGCCTTTACCCAATGAGCATCAATGATCAATTTAGAATGATCATTTTAATTGGCCCATCAACTCGACATGACTGCAATAAATTGTCCTTAACTTTTTATTTAAAGCTCAGAATGACACGAATCTAATGCCCACGTTAATCGAGCTTAACTTTCTACATTGTGACAAATTTTGAGACCGAAATAGATACAACAAACTATCCAAGTAATCCAATCTTATCCAACATGTGTGATGTCATGCATTATGTTTTATTTATAAGTATTTACTCAATAAGCACCAATGATTTGTTTAAAATGATCATATTAACTGGCTGATCAACTTGACATGTATGCACTAAATCGTGTGTAACTTTTGAATTAGAGCTCAGAATGACACGATTCCAATGCCCATGTTAAGCTAGGTCAATTTTCTATATTGGGTCAAAGTTTGAGACAGAAATAGATTCGACAAAACATCCAAGTAAACCAATCTATCCAGAACTGCGTCATGCCATAAATTGTGCTTCATTTATATGCTTTTACTCAATAAGCCTCAATCAGCTTAAAATGAAAATTTTAACTAGCTGATCAACTTGACATGTCTACACTAAATCGTCCGTAACTTTGGATTTAGAGCTCAGAATGAAACAAATCCAAAGCCCACGTTAAGCTAGCTCAATTTTTTATTTTGTGACATATTTTGAGACCGAAATAGATACGACAAAGTATCAAAGTATTCTAATCTTACCCAACATGTGTGATGCCATGCATTATGTTTTATTTATAAGTCTTTACTCAATAAGCACCAATGATTAGTTTAGAATGATCATATTAACTGGTTGATCAACTTGACATTTATGCACTAAATCGTATGTAACTTGTGATTTCGAGCTCGGAACAACACGATTCCAATGCCCACGTTAAGCTAGCTCAATTTTCTATATTGTGACAAAATTTGAGACATAAATAGGTTTGACAAAGCGTCCAAGTAATCCAATATATCCATAACTGCGTCATGCCATGCATTATGATTCATTTATAAGAATTTACTCAATGAGCATCAATAATCAGTTTCGAATGATCATTTTAACTGGCTGATGAATTTGACATGTTTGCACTAAATCATCAAGAACTTTGGATTAGAGCTCAGAATGAAACAAATCCAAAGCCTACATTAAGCTAGCTCAATTGTCTATATTGTGACATATTTTGAGACCAAAATAGATACGACAAAGTATCAAAGTAATCCAATCTTACCCAACATGTGTGATGTCATGCATTATGTTTTATTTATAAGCACGAATGAATAGTTTAGAATGATCATATTAACTGGATGAGCAACTTGACATGTATGCACTAAATTGTCTACAAATTTTGATTTAGAGCTCAAAACAACACGATTCAAATGCCCACGTTAAACTAGCTCAATATATGTTGTAACAAAATTTGAGACAGATATATATTCGACAAAGTGTCCAAGTAGTCCAATCTATACTAAATTACGCCATGCCATGAATTCTGCTTCGTTTCTAAGCCTTTACTCAACGAGTATCAATGATCAGTTTAGAATGATCATTTTAACTGGCGAATAACTTGACATGTCTGCACTAAATCGTCCGTAATTTTCGATTTAGAGCTCATAATGAAACAAATCCAAAGCCCACGTTAAGCTAGCTCAATTTTCTATACTGTGACATATTTTGAGACCAAAATAGATACGACAAAGTATAAAAGTATTCCAATCTTACCCAACCTGTGTGATGTCATGCATTATGTTTTATTTATAAGTCTTTACTCAATGAGCACCAATGATTATTTTATAATGATCATATTAACTACCTCATCAACTTGAAATGTATGCTCTAAATCGTCTGTAACTTTTGATTTAGAGCTCAGACCAACACGATTCCAATGACCACGTTAAGCTAGCTCAATTTTATATATCGTAACAAAATTTTAGACAGAAATAGATTCGACAAAGCATCCAGGTATTCCAATCTATCCAAAATTGCGTCATGCCATGCATTGTGCTTCATTTGTTAGCCTTTACTCAATGAGCAACAATGATCAGTTTAGAATGATCATTTTAACTGGCCAATCAACTTGACATATCAGCACTAAATCGTCCGTAACTTTTCATTTAGAGCTCAGAATGACACAAATCTAAAGTTTACGTTAACCTAGCTCAATTTTCTATATTGTAACATATTTTGAGGCCGAAATAGATACAAAAAAGTATCCAAGTAATCCAATTTTACCCAAAATGTGTGATGTCATGCATTATATTTCATTTATAAGTCTTTACTCAATAAACACCAATGATTAGTTTAGAATGATCATATTAACTGGCTGATCAACTTGACATGTATGCACTAAATCGTTTGTAACTTTTGAGTTAGAGTTCGGAACGACACGATTCCAATGCCCACGTTAAGCTAGCTTAATTTTCTATATTGTAACAAAATTTGAAATAGAAATAGATTCGACAAAGCGTCCAAGTAGTCCAATCTATCCAAAATTGCGTCATGCCATGCATTTTGCTTCATTTCTAAGCCTTTACTCAATGAGCATCAATGATCAGTTTAGAATGATCATTTTAACTGGCGAAGCAACTAGACATGTTTGCACTAAATCATTCGTAACTTTTGATTTATAGCTCTAAATGACACAAATCCAAGACCCAGGTTAAGCTAGCTCAATTTTCTATATTGTAAAAAAGTTTGAGACAGAAATAGATTCGACAAAGCGTCCAAGTAGTCCAATCTATCCAAAATTGCGTCATGCCATGCATTGTGCTTCATTTCTAAGCCTTTACTCGATGAGCATCAATGATCAGTGTAGAATGATCATTTTAACTGGCGAATCAACTAGACATGTTTGCACTAAATCAATCGAAACTTTTGATTTATAGCTTAAAATGACACTGAATCCAATGCCCACGTTAAGCTAGCTCAATTTTCTATATCGTGACATGTTTTGAGACCAAAATAGATGCGACAAAGTATCCAAGTAATCCAAACTTATCCAAAATGAGTGATGCCATGCATTATGTTTTATTTATAAGTCTTTACTCAATGAGTACCAATGATTAGTTTAGAATGATCATATTAATTGGCTGATCAATTTGATATTTCTGCACTAAATCGTCTGTAACTTTTCATTTAGATCTCAGAATGACATGATTCCATGCACACGTTAAGCTTGCTCAATTATCTATATTGTGACAAAATTTGAGACAGAAATAGATTCGACAAAGCGTATAAGTAATCCAATCTATCCAAAAAAATTTCATGTCATGCACTATGCTTCATTTATAAGACTTTACTCAATAAGCATCAATGGTCAGTTTAAAATGACTATTTTAACCGGACCATCAACTTGACATATTTGCACTAAATCTTCCGTAACTTTTGCATTATACCTTAGAATAACACGAATCCAATATCCACATTACGCTAGCTTAATTTTCTATATTTTGATAATTTTTGAGACCAAATAGATACGACAAAGTATCCAAGTAATCCAATTTTACCGAAAATGTGTGATGCCATGCATTATGATTCATTTATAAGTCTTTACTCAATGAGCACCAATGATTAGTTTAGAATGATCATTTTAACTATCTGATCAATTTGTCATGTCAACACTAAATCGTTTGAAACTTTTGAGTTAGAGCTCAGAACGAAACGATTCCAATGTCCACGTTAAACTAGCTCAATTTTTTATATTGTGACAAAATTTGAGGCATAAATGGATTTGACAAAGGGTTCAAGTAATCCAACCTTTCCAAAATTGCGTCATGCCATGCATTGTGCTTCATTTGCAAGCCTTTACTCAATGAGCAAGAACGATCAATTTATAATGATCATTTTAACTGGCCCATCAACTTGACATGTCTGCACTAAATCGTCCATAACTTTTGATTTTATAGCTCAGAATAACACGAATCCAATGCCCACGTTAAGCTAGCTCAACTTTCTTTATTGTGACAAATTTTGAGACCGAAATAGATACGACAAAGTATCCAAGTAATCCCATCTTACTCAACATGTGTGATGCGATGCATTATGTTTTATTTATCAGTCTTTACTCAATGAGCAGCAATGATTAAGATAGAATGATCATATTAACTTGCTGATCAACTTGACATGTATGCACTAATTCGTTTGTAACTTTTGATTCAGAGCTCAAAATGACACGATTCCAATGCCCACGTTAAGCTAGCTCAATTTTCTATATTATGACAAAATTTGAGATAAAAATAGATTCGACAATACGTCCAACTAATCCAATCTATCCAAAACTTTGTCATGCCATGCATTGCGCTTCATTTATAAGCCTCTACTTAATGAACATCAATAATCAGTTTAGAATGATCATTTTAATTGGCTGCTCAACTTGACATATCTGCACTAAATCGTGACTAACATTGAATTTAGATGTCAGAATGAAACAAATCCAAAGCCCACGTTAATCTAGCTCAATTTTCTATAATGTGAAAAAATTTGAGACAGAAATAGGTTGAACATAGCGTTCAAGTAATCCAATCTATCCAAAATTGCATCATGCCTTGCACTGTTCTTCATTTACTCAATGGGCATCAATGATTAGTTTATAATGATTATTTTAACTGGCCCATCAAATTGAAATGTCTGCACTAAATCGTCCGTAACTTTTGATTTATAGCTCAAAATGACACGATTCCAATGCCCACGTTAAGCTAGCGCAATTTTCTATATTGTGACATATTTTGAGACCAAAATAGATACGACAAAGAATCAAGGTAATCTAATTTTACCCAAAATGTCTGATGCCATGCATTATGTTTCATTTGTAAGCCTTCACTCAATTAGTACCAATGATTAGTTTAGAATGATCATATTAACTGGCTGATCAATCTGACATGTCGACACTAAATCGTTTGTAACTTTTAATTTATAGCTCAGAATGACAAGATTCTAATGCCCACGTTAATCTAGCTAAATTTTCTATATTGTGACAAAATTTTGAAACAGAAATAGAATTGACAAAACGTACAAGTAATCCAATCTCTCCAAAAGTGCGTCATACCATGCATTGTGCTTCATTTATAAGCATTTACTCAATGAGCATCAATAATCAGTTTAGAATGATCATTTTAACTGGATGATCAACTTCACATGTTTGCACTAAATCATGCCTAACACTGGATTTAGATGTCAGAACGAAACAAATCCAAAGCCCACGTTAACCTAGCTCAATTTTTCTATATTTTGAAAAAATTTAAGACAGAAATAGGCCGACAAAGCATCCAAGTAATCCAATATATCCAAAACTCTTCATGCCTTGCACTATGCTTCATTTATAAGCCTTTACTCAATGGGCATCAATGATCAGTCTATAATGATTATTTTAACTGGCCAATCAACTTGACATGTATGCACTAAATCGTCCGTAAGTTTTTATTTATAGCTCAAAATGACACGAATCCAGTGCTCATATTAAGCTAGCTCAACTTTCTGCATTGTGACAAATTTTGAGACCAAAATAGATTCGAAAAAGTATCCAAGTAATCCCATCTTACCCAACATGTGTGATGCTATGCATTATGTTTTATTTATCATTCTTTAATCAATGAGCACCAATGATTAGGTTAGAATGATCATATTAACTGGCTGATCAACTTGACATGTATTGAGGTCATCAGCACAACCCCCGACCAACTGCACGGCCCGGCCGGCCCAAGGAACACAAAGGCGGCCAAATACGCGCAAGAGGATACATGGGTGTATCTTCATGAATCCAAGCTTAACCAAGGAGCGGCCAGCGAAGACCAAACCTGGCCTATAATCCTGACTCACAGAGGACACGCGGTGACATGCAGCTCACCCAGAACAAGGCCAGATCAAGTCATGCACCATATATCAAATTGGAGTTTTCGAAACTTACCATATTTGGAACTTTCCTTATATGAAACTCTCCAAACGTTTCTTTGGCGACCAGGAGACTTTTTGGTACTTCTAGGAGCTCCCTTAAGCACTTCTAGAAGCTCAAACACGCCTTGGACCAAGTGGGTCTATCTGTGCCTTCAAATGAACCGATTGGAGTTGTTTACGGCAAGTGAGATGGCCAACTGGTTTAATAACTTGCAAACCAAGACATGGCATCCAGGTGATATTATTAAGGCCCTAAGGAAGCCCAAAATAAACCTACCATGCACCAGCCACCAGGGGATCAAGCGAATCCCTTTCCTCCAAGACTTGCCATATATGGACCGAAGTGCACTTAATGTGTTCAGATTGCAATATCTCTATTCTTTCAACTTGGGCACGTATTGAAGACTTTCCAAAGCATCCAGGATGTACCTAGACACATTACATTCGCCCCAAAGCTCTCAAGATACAAGCATATACACTTTCATTGTTGGCCAAACTAGACATTAATGGCCAACAGCCATATATTTTAAATGTATGATTTCCTTTTCTTCTTTTTTTAGGTTTAGGACTATTGCTAGGAGCACTATATAAGCTCAGCACGACCTCATTGTAAAGATAGACCACCATTGAAATTAAATTTAAATACAAAGTATTTTCTTCAAAGCCTTGTCTTTGAGTCCTGTTCTTGTTCTTTAGAAATAAAATGTGTGATTCACTTCCTTTCTATTGAAGCCACGGCCAGGTTAGTTTGAGAGATTCAAACTCCCTTGGTTCACCTTTGATTGTGTGATTCGATCAAAATCCCCTCCTTTTAGTTCCCTTGCCCGCTTAAGTCAAGAGAGATTCTCGGTCTTGCGAGTCACGGCCGTACCGCTTGTGAGATTGATATCTTACATCATGTATGCACTAATTTGTTTGTAACTTTTGATTTAGAGCTCGGAATGACACGATTCCAATGCCCACGTTAATCTAGCTCAAATTTCTATATTATGACAAAATTTGAGACAAAAATAGATTCGACAATGTATCCAGCTAATCCAATCTATCAAAAAATGCGTCATGCCATGCATTGCGCTTCATTTATAAGCCTTTACTCAATGAACATCAATAATCAGTTTAGAATGATCATTTTAACTGGCTGATCAACTTCACATGTCTGCACTAAATCGTGCCTAACATTTGATTTAGATGTCATAATGAAACAATTCCAAAGACCACGTTAATCTAGCTCAATTTTTCTATATTGTGAAAAATTTTGAGACAGAAATAGGCTGACAAAGCATCCAGGTAATCCAATCTATCCAAAACTGCATCATGCCTTGCACTATGCTTCATTTATAAGCCTTTACTCAATGAGCATCAATGATCAGTTTATAATGATCATATTAATTGGCTGATCAATTTAACATGTTTGCACTAAATCGTTCGTAAGTTTTGATTTATAGCTCAAAATGACACGAATCCAATGCCCTCTTTAATCTAACTCAATTTTCTATATTGTAACATATTTCGAGACCCAAAATAGATACGACAAAGAATCAAGGTAATCCAATTTACCCAAAATGTGTAATGCCATGCATTATGTTTCATTTATAAATCTTGACTCAATTAGCACCAATGATTAGTTTAGAATGATCATATTAACTGACTGATCAATTTGACATGTCGGCACTAAATCGTCCGTAACTTTTGATTTATAGCTTAGAATGACAAGATTATAATGCCCACGTTAAGCTAGCTAAATTTTCTATATTGTGACAAAATTTTGAAATAGAAATAGATTCGACAAAGCGTACAAGTAATACAATCTATCCAAAACTACATCATACCATGCATTGTGCTTAATTTATAAGCATTTACTCAATGAGCATCAATAATCAGTTTAGAATGATCATTTTAACTACAAGATCAACTTGACATGTCTGCACTAAATCGTGCCTAACATTGGATTTAGATATCAGAATGAAATAAATCCAAAGCCCACGTTAATCTAGCTCAATATTTCTATATTGTGAAAAAATTTGAGACATAAATAGGTTCGACAAACCATCCAATTAATCCAATATATCCAAAACTGCATCATGCCTTGCACTATACTTCATTTATAAGCCTTTACTCAATGGTCATCAATGATTAGTTTATAATGATTATTTTAACTGGCCAATCAACTTGAAATGTCTGCACTAAATCATCCGTAACTTTTAATTTGTAGCTCAAAATGTCACGAATCCAATGCCCACTTTAAGCTAGCTCAATTTTCTATATTGTGACATATTTTGAGACCGAATTAGACACGAAAAGTATCCAGGTAATCCAATTTTACCCAAAATGTGTGATGCCATGCATAATGTTTCATTTGCAAGTCTTGACTCAATTAGCACCAATGATTAGTTTAAAATAATCATATTAACTGGCTGATCGATTTGACATTTTTGCACTAAATCTTTCGTAACTTTTGATTTATAGCTCAGAAGGACAAGATTCCAATGACCACATTAAGCTATCTCAATTTTCTATATTGTGAAAAAATTTGAGACAGAAATAGGTTCGACAAAGCATCCAATTAATCCAATCTATCCAAAACTGCGTCATGCATTGCACTGTGCTTCATTTATAAGCATTTACTCAATGGGCATCAATGATTAGTTTATAATGATCATATTAACTGGCTGATCAATTTGACATGTCTACACTAAATCGTCTATAACGTTTGATTTATAGCTCAAAATGACACAAATCCAATGCCCACTTTAAGCTAGCTCAATTTTCTATATTGTGACATAATTTAAGACCAAAATAGATATGACAAAGAATCAAGGTAATCCAATTTTACCCAAAATGTGTGATGCCATGCATTATGTTTCATTTATAAGCCTTGACTCAATTAGTACCAATGATTAGTTTAGAATGATCATATTAACTCGCTGATCAATTTGACATGTCGGCACTAAATCGTCTGTAACTTTTGATTTATAGCTCAGAATGACATGATTCTAATGCCCACATTAAGCTAGCTAAATTTTCTATATTGTGACAAAATTTGAAACAGAAATAGATTCGACAAAGCGTACAAGTAATCCAATCTATCCAAAATTGTGTCATACCATGCACTGTGCTTCATTTATAAGCATTTACTCAATGAGCATCAATAATCAGTTTAGAATGATCAATTTAACTGGCTGATCAATTTGACATGTTTGTACTAAATCTTGCCTAACATTGGATTTATATGTTAGAATGAAACAAATCCAAAGCCCACGTTAATCTAGCTCAATTTTTCTATATTGTGAAACAATTTGAGACAAAAATAGGTTCGACAAAGCGTCCAAGTAATCCAATCTATCCAAAACTGCGTCATGCCTTGCACTGTGCTTCATTTATAAGCCTTTACTCAATGGGCATCAATGATCAGTTAATAATGATTATTTTAACTTGCCAATCAACTTGACATGTCCGCCTTAAATCATCCGTAAGTTTTGATTAATATCTCAAAATGACACAAATTCAATGCCCACTTTAATCTAGCTCAATTTTCTATATTATGACATATTTTGAGACCAAAGTAGATACGACAAAGTGTCCAGGTAATCCCATTTTACCCAAAATGTGTGATGCCATGCAAAATGTTTCATTTATAAGTCTTGACTCAATTAGCACCCGTGATTAGTTTAGAATGATCATATAAAATAGCTGATCAATTTGACATATCTGCACTAAATCGTCCGTAACTTTTGTTTTATAGCTCAGAAGGACAAGATTCCAATGCCCATGTTAAGCTAGCTAAATTTTCTTTATTGTGACAAAATTTGAAACAGAAATAGATTCGACAAAGCGTCCAAGTAATCCAATCTATCCAAAACTGCGTCATACCATGCATTGTGCCTTTACTCAATGGGCATCAATGATCAATTTATAATGATTATTTTAACCCGCAAATCAACTTGTCATGTATGCACTAAATCGTCAGTAACTTTTGATTTATAGCTCAAAATGACACGAATCCAATGCCCACATTAAGCTAGCTCAATTTCCTATATTGTGACATATTCTGAGACCAAAATAGGTTCAACAAATAATCATGGTAATCTAATTTTACCCAAAATGTGTGATGTCATGCATTATGTTTCATTTATAACTAGAAGAATATTTGTGCTATGCATAGGAAAAAAATTTAATATTTAAATTTTATTAATGAAATGAAATTTTATTAATATCCCAATGCTTATCTTTCAGTTTATATATAAGATATGAGCTATTAATAGGGATATTAAAAAATAATAAATATGAGATATAATTTTTATTTTTTGTAGTTTAAATTTTTATTGTGGGAATATTGAGTTTTTCAAATATATACAAATATTTAATAGATTGATATAATTTTTATATTTTAATCGGTCATAATTATACGAAATAATTTAGTTTGTTTTTCAAATAATAAATGAGAGTTTCAAATTTTAAATTTTAGATTCACAATATATTTTGACTGTTTGAAAATTCATGTACTATTAAACTAAATAATTAGGTTATCTAATTAGGATGTTTGTCTAATAGAATAATTAATTTAGATTTTTTATTTAAATTAAATAGTTAAGCTGCCGAGAGTAAATAAGGTGATGACACCTCAGCAAATTTTACTCCTAGTGCTTCTACTTTAATATATATAAGAGTCTTGACTCAATTAGCACCAATGATTAGTTTAGAATGATCATATTCACTTGCTGATCAAGTTGACATGTCTGCACCAAATCGTCTGTAACTTTTGATTTAAAGCTCAGAATGAAAAGAATATAACGTCCACATTAATCTAGCTAAATTTTCTATATTCTGACAAAATTTGAAACAAAAATAGATTCGACAAAGCATCCAAGTAATCCAATCCATCCAAAACTGTGTCATACCATGCATTGTGCTTCATTTATAAGCATTTACTCAATGAGCATCAAAAATCAGTTTAAAATGATCATTTTAACTGGCTGATCAACTTGACATGTCTATACTCAATCGTCCCTAACTTCGGATTTAGATGTCAGAATTAAACAAATCCAAAGCCCACGTTAATGTAGCTCAATTTTCTATAAAAAAATTTGAGACAGAAATAGGTTCGACAAAGCATCCAAGTATTCCAATCTATCCAAAAGTGTGTCATGCCTTGCATTGTGCTTCACTTATAAGCCTTTACACAATGAACATCAATGATGAGTTTAGAATGATCATTTTAACTGGCCAATCAACTTGACATCACTTCACTAAATCGTCCGTAACTTTTGATTTAGAGATCAGAATGATACGATTCTAATGCCCACGTTAAGTTGGCTCAATTTTCTATATTGTGACATATTTTGAGACCAAAATAGATACGACAAAGTATCCAAGTAATCCAACTTTACCCAAAATGTGTGATGCCATGCATTATGTTTTATTTATAAGTCTTTACTCAACGAGCACCAATGATTAGTTTAGAATGATCATATTAACTGGCTGATCAATTTTACATGTCTGCACTAAATCGTCCATAACTTTTGATTTAGAGCTCATAATGTCACGATTCCGATTCCCATGTTAACCTAGCTAAATTTTCCATATTGTGACAAAATTTGAGACAAAAAGGCGTCCAAATAATCAAATCTATCCAAAATTGCGTCATGCCAGTTCAATGTGCTTCATTTATAAGCAAGCTTTTATTCAATGAGCATCAATGATCAATTTAGAATGTTCATTTTAACTGGCCAATCAACTTGACATGTCTGCACTAAATCATCCCTAACTTTTAATTTATAGCTCAAAATGACACGAATCCAATGTCCATGTTGAGCTAGCTCAATTTTATATATTGTTACATATTTTGAGACCAAAATAGATACGAAAAATTATCCAAGTAATCCAATTTTACCCAAAATGTTTGATGCCATGCATTATGTTTCATTTATAAGTCTTTACTCAATGAGCACCAATGATTAGTTTAGAACGATCATATTAACTGGCTGATCAATTGACATGTCTTCACTAAATCGTCCATAACTTTTTAATTAGAGCTCAGAATGACAAGATTCCAATGCCCACGTTAAGCTAGCTAAAGTTTCTATATTGTGATAAAATTTGAAACTAAAATAGTTTCGACAAAGCGTCCGAGTAATCCAATCTATCCAAAACTGCGTCATGTCATGTATTGTGCTTCATTTATAAGCTTTTACTCAATGGTAATCAATGATCAGTTTAGAATTATTATTTTAACTAGCCCATCAGCTTGATATGTCTGCACTAAATTGTTTGCACTAAATTGTCTCTAACTTTTGATTTATAGCCTAGAATGACACGAATCCAATGGCCACATTAAGCTAGCTCAATTTTCAATATTTTTGACAAATTTTGAGACTGAAATAGATACGACAAAGTATCCAAGTAATCCAATCTTACTCAAGATGTTTGATGCCATGCATTATGTTTTATTTATAAGTCCTTACTCAATGAGCATCAATGATCAGTTTAGAATGATCATTTTAACTGGCCAATCAACTTGACATGTCTGCACAAAAATCGTCCGTAAATTTTGATTTATAGATCACAATGACACGAATCTAATGCCCACGTTAAGCTAGCTCAATTTTCTATATTGGTAAAAATTTTATCGAAATAGATTTGACAAAATATCCAAGTAATACAAATTTACCCAAAATATGTGATGCCATGCATTATGTTTCATTTATAAGTCTTTACTCAATGAGCACCAATGATTAGTTTAGAATGATCATATTAACTGGATGATCAATTTGACTTGTCTGCCATAAATCGTCTGTAACTTTTTATTTAAAGCTCAGAATGACAATATTCCAATGCCCACGTTAACCTAGCTAAAGTTTATATATTGCAACAAAATTTGAAACTAAAATAGATTTGACAAAGTGTCCAATTAATCCAATCTATCCAAAACTGCATCATGCCATGCATTGTGCTTCATTTATAAGCCTTTACTCAATGAGAATCAATAATCAGTTTAGAATGATTATTTTTATTGGCCTATCAACTCAACATGTCTGCACTAAATCGTCTGTAACTTTTTATTTAGATGTCAAAATGAAACAAATCCAAGCCCACGTGAATGTAGCTCAATTTTCTATATCGTGAAAACTTTTAAGACAGCAATAGGTTCGACAAAGCGTCCAAGTAATCTAATCTATCAAAAATTGCGCCATGCCTTGCATTGTACTTATCATGATTATTTTAACTGGCCAATCAACCTGACATTTCTGCACAAAATCGGTTGTAACTTTTGATTTATAACTCGGAATGACACGAATCCAATGCCCACGTTAAGCTAGCTAAATTTTCTATATTATGACATATTTTTGTAACCAAAATAGATACAACAAGGTATCCAAGTAATCCATTTTTACCCAAAATGTGTGATGTCATGCATTATGTTTCATTTATAATTCTTTACTCAATGAGGACCAGTGATTATTTTAGAATGATCATATTAAATGGCAGATCAATTTGACATGTCCATAGTAAATTGTTCGTAACTTTTTTTAGAGTTAGAATGACACGATTCCAATGCCCACGCTAACCTAGCTCAATTTTCTATATTGTGACAAAATTTGAGACAGAAATAGATTCGAAAAAGCGTCCAAGTAATCCAATATATCCAAAATTGCGTCATACCATGCATTGTGCTTCAATGATCAGTTTAGAATGATCATTTTAACTGGCCAATCAACTTGACATGTCTACATTAAACCATCCGTAACATTTGATTTATAGCTCAAAATGACA
>JAEVFF010000656.1:62709-172959 GCA_018901945.1 Pugionium dolabratum
GGAATCTTGTCATTCTGAGTTCTACTGAGTTTGCTAAGCCTTTACTAAATGAGCATCAATGATCAGTTTAGAATCATTATTTTAAGTGGCCTATCAACTTGACATGTCTGCAATAAATTGTCCGTCACTTTTGATTTAGAGCTCCGAATGACACGATTCTAATGCCCACATTAAGCTAGCTTAATTTTCGATATTGTGACAAAATTTGAACAGAAATAGATTCGACAAAGTGTCCAAGTAATCCAATCTATCCAAAACATAATGCATGGCATCACACATTTTTGGTAAAATTGGATTACTTGGATAATTTTTGTATCTATTTCAGTATCAAAATATGTCACAATATAAAAGATTGAGCTAGATTAACGTGGTCATTGGATTCGTATCATTTTGAGCTATAAATCAAAAGTTACGGATGATTTAGTGCAGACATGTCAAGTTTATCGGCAAGTTAAAATTATCATTCTAAACTGATCATTGATGCTCATTGAGTAAAAGCTTATAAATGAATGAAAATGCATGGCATGACGCAATTTTGGATAGATTGGATTACTTGGAATTTTGTGGAATCTATTTCTGTCTCAAATTTTGTCACAATATACAAAATTGATCTATCTTAACGTGGGCATTGGAATCGTGTCATTCGGAGCTGTAAATTAAAAGTTACGGATGAGTTAGAGAAGATATGTGAAGTTGATAGGCGAGTTACAATAATCATTCTAAACTCATCATTGATGCTCATTGACTAAAGGCTTATAAATGCAGCACAATGCATGGCATGACGCAATTTTGGAAAGATTGGATTACTTGGACACTTTGTCGAATTTATTTTTGTTCAAATTTTGTCACAATATCGAAAATTAAGGTAGCTTAATGTGGGCATTAGAATCGTGTCATTCGGAGCTCTAAATCAAAAGTGACGGACAATTTATTGCACACATGTCAAGTTGATAGGCCACTTAAAATAATCATTCTAAACTGATCATTGATGCTCATTTAGTAAAGGCTTAGCAAACTCGCTGATCAACTTGACATGTCTGCACTAAATCGTCTGTAACTTTCTATTCAGAGCTCAGAATGACAAGATTCCAATGCCCCCATTAAGGTAGCTAAAGTTTCAATATTGTGACAAAATTGGAAACTAACATAGATTCGACAAAGCGTCCAAGTAATCCAATCTATCCAAAACTGTGTCATGCCATGCATTGTGCTTTATTTGTAAGCCTTTACTCAATGAGAATCAATGATAAGTTTAGAATGATTATTTTAACGGGCCTATCAACTTGACATGTCTGCACTAAATCGTTCATATCTTTTGATTTATAGCCTTGAATAACACGAATCCAATGCCCACGTTAAGCTAGCTCAATTTTCTATATTTTGACAAATTTTGAGACCAAAATAGATACGACAAAGTATCCAAGTAATCCCATCTTACCCAACATCTCTGATGCCATGCATTATGTTTTATTTATAAGTCATTACTTAATGAGCATCGATGATTAGTTTAGAATGATCATTTTAACTGGCCCATCAACTTGATATGATTGTACTAAATCATTCGTAACTTTTGATTTATAAATCAGAATGACACAAAATCCAATGCCCACGTTAATCTAGCTCAATTTTCTATATTGTAACATATTTTGAGACCGAAATAGATATGACAAAGTTTCCAAGTAATCCAATTTCACCCAAAATGTGTGATGTCATGCATTATGTTTCATTTATAAGTCTTTACTCAATTAACACCAATGATTAGTTGAGAATGATCATATTAACTAGCTGATCAATTTGACATGTCTGCATTGTCATAAAATTTGAGAAGGAAATAGATACGACAAAGCGTTGAAGTTATCCAATCTATCAAAAACTGCGTAATGCGATGCATTATGCTTCATTTATAAGCTTTTACTCAGTGAGCACCAGTGATCTGTATAGAATGATCATTTTAACTGGCACATCAACGTTACATATCCGCACTAAATTGTTCGTAACTTTTGATTGAAAGCTCAAAATGACACGAATCCAAAGTCCACGTTAACCTATCTCAATTTTCTATATTGCTACAAAATTTGAGACATAAATAGGTACGATAAACCTCCCATGTAATCCAAGTAATCCAATCTATCCCGAACTGTGTTATGCCATGCATTATGCTTCATTTATAAGCGTATATTAATGAGCACCAATGATCAGTTAAGAATGATTATTTTAACTGGCCGATCAACTTGACATGTCTGCATTAAATCATCTGTAACTTTTGATTTAGAGTTCAGATGACACTAATCAAAACCCCACGTCAAGCTAGCTTAATTTTCAATATTGTGACAAAATTTAAGACAGAAATAGATACGACAAAGTTACCAAATAATCCAATTTATCCAAACTGCATGATGCCATGCATTGTGCTTTATTTGTAAGCCTTTACTCAATGAGAATTGATGATCAGTTTAGAATGATCATTTTAACTGTCTGATTAACTTGACATGTTTGCACTAAATCGTGCATAACTTTTGATTTAGAGCTCGGAATGACACAAATCCAAAGCCCACATTAAGTTATCTTAATTTTCTATATTGTGCAAAAATTTGAGACATAAATATATAACACAAAGCATCCAACTAATCAAATCTATCCAAATTTTTGCGATTGAATATAAAATTTTCAAAAAAATATAAATTTTTCAAAAAAAAAGATGTAGTCGCAAATTGTTTACAAAAAAGTGAGACTGATTTGGGACTGATTTGCGACTACAACCGAATTAGATTTTTTTAAAAAATTTTTATTTTATTTTCAAAATTTTTTATTAATTATTTTTTAAAAAAATAATAATCATTAATATTATTAATTAATTAATAATGAATGTAATTTCAATATTAGATTTAGAATATTTTGTTTAAATAAATTATTTTATAATTATAAATATTATTATAATTAAATAATAAATCAATTGTGTTAATTAATTGCTTTATAAAATAAAAAAGAAATTAAAAATAAAAATATAAATTTTATTAAATAAAATTCAATTTACAACAAAAAAATAAATCTAATTCTCTAGCGGAGGGATTTGAAAATCCGTAGGCGAAAATGGTTGTGGAGCGTTCGACGGTTCACCTATGCCAACGTTATCCCATATAAAAGAGACGAATGAGGGATCCGTCCATTGGAAATAGGTGACGAGAATCTCCAACTTTCAAATTTTCTTTTGATTTTCGTTTTGCACTTCCAGCATCTTGCGATTCGCTTCTAGAATTTGGACATTTTATTCTTCAATTTGCGCATTTTGTTCTTCATTACGCATGTTGATTGCGTTTTGTTATTTGATTCGGCGCTGCGCGACTAAGAGTTGCTCTTCAAGCTCAACATAGTCAGCGGTAGTGGATTGTAACCCACTATGCCTACCCGACCCGTGCATGGGGTTCAGGCTACCAAGTTCGTAAAGATGACCTCGGTCTTCCACAACGGAAGATTACAAAAACAATTAGAATAAAATTAGAATATTACAAAAAATAATTAGAATTAATATAAACAATTTAATGTACATTAAAAAATTATTTAAAAAAATTGTTACGTGAATGAAGATCTCATTCTTCTCTTCTAAGGTCAGCTCAATTGGCCAGGAAGTACCGTCGGATGTTTCGGTTGCATCGACCTCCACGACCGCCATCTTTTCTTGGATGTTGCGTTCGTATGCTTCAGAGATTTGTTTAGCTTTCAAATCCACATACGAACCATCCGGCCGAGTGTGAGTCTTTATAAAGACCTCACCAATTGAGACAAATCGTTCCAAATTATTTTTCTAAACATATTTTGAAATAAATTTTTATTAAATAATAATAAAAATTTTAATTAAATTTAAATATTTTTAAATTACTTACCATTTTCTATTGGATCTGGCTGTAAGATTTTTGGCCCGACAAATGCTTGTGCGGACCAAGGCCGTCAGGAGCAGAGTTGCGGCTATTAGAGGATTTGTTACTCCTCTTGTTAAACGTTTCTGTTCCCCAGTAGTTTGTCATTATTTTGTACAAACTCGGAGAAATCCACCTGTGATGTTTGCCGGTTGTATGAATCGTGGTCACCATCCCTTTCATCCGCCTTACACAGACAAAATCAAACTCCTTCCGTACCACCAGGGTGACCATAGGATCACAGGTGTACGATTGCTTTGCATTAAATAATATATTATTATTACTAAATTTGAAATTTGATGAAATAAACAAATTTTTTTTTTAAATTTACTTACAGCAAATTCGATAAAATATTTTTCCTGTCGTTCACAAGTACAACCATCCAACTGTAGTAGGGGCCGTCAAATTTATTTTTTAAACTTTTTTAAATTTGACGTGTAAAAGCCCCTTTTTCCCGATGAAACCTAATATTTTTAATATATTAAAGTTTTTAAATTTCAAATAAACTTTAATAAATTTTAAATAACTAATTTTAAATTAAATAAATTAAAATAAAAAAATTTGTGACTCTTACCGAGTCGTGTTTGGTGCTGGCATTGGAGATAATACTGTCATGTACTGGTCCCGCCCCGGGGTTTGTAACAAACTATCAAGTGTGATAGTTTGTTCCTCCGTTTCCGTTTCGCATGTCGGAACATCTTCCTCCCCATGTTTGTCTAATTCTTGAAACCATGGGGTAGGATGGGTTTTTGGAACGGAGTGAGGGGTGAAGGTATACTGTGGAGGGAGGCGGGATGCCTCTCTATAAGGGGCAGGTGAGGGGTTCGAGGAGGCCGAAGAGTTACCACGGCCAAAAGACGATGGGATTTGTCGTCTTCCACAACCTCTCATCGATCATTGGGTATTGGTTTTTTTTATTGGAATTAGGTTAAGTGTTTTTGAGAAGATTTTAGAAAGTGAAGATTGTTTGAAGTGTGAAAATGAGAGAAAAGATTCACGTATTTATAGATTTTCTTGTGATCACGTATGTGGTCGCAAATCGGTGGCAAAATTCAAAATTAATGAGGTGGTCGCAAATCAGTCGCAAATTTGCGACTCATTTGCAACCACCAATTAATTTGGTGGGAACCGAAAATTTTCAAACTCCCACCAATTAATTTGGTGGGAATAAAAAAATCTTGAAATTTTTTATTCCCACCCAATTAATGGTGGTAGCAAACCAGTCGCAAAATGCAACCACCAGTTATTGGTGGGAGTTGGAAAGTTTTTAGATTTTGCGACTGATTTGCGACCACATATTATTTTATGTATGGTAATCTATTATTTTAATTAGTGATCGTAAATCAGTCGCAAATTTGTTACAAATTTGCGATCACTTCTAATATTTCTGACCAATTTGCCACCACTTTTCAAATGCAGTGGGATTGTGGTGGCAAAGTAGTCACAACTAATATCCCAAACCATAAATTATATGATTTTGTTGAATAAATTGAATTATATAAGATTGATAACTTGATTAGAAGTTGTAGAAATTTTAATTACTAAGAAAAAACAACATTTACCAAATTTACCAAATTTACCAAATTTACAAATTATTTACGTAAAACAGTTAACACATTTCCTTAACCTTATACCTCTTAGATACATTTCAAATGTTTCTAAAATTTAAATGAACACAAATATGATTTTGTTTATATTTGGCAACTTATAATGGTTAGTACTTATATAAAAATGCAAAACAAATTGTAAATGTGGAAATGTGAATTTACCCAATGTAATCGCAAAGTGGTCGCTATTTGGCGACCAATTTGCTACTGCAGTACAAATTTTGATCATGTGGTCACAAATCAGTCGCATATTTGCGACTGATTTGTGACCACCTGTAATATTTGCGACCAATTTGCCACCACATTCCCAATGTAGTGGCAATGTGATGGCAAAGTAGTCACAATTATTACCCCAAACCTTAAATTTTATGATTTGTTGAATAAATTGAATTATATAAGATTGATAACTTGATTAAGAGTTATACAAACTTGAATTATTAAGTAAACAACAAAATTTACCAAATTTACCAAATTTACCAAATTTACATATCATTTACCTAAAACACTCAACATATTTTCTTAGCCTTATAGCTCTTATATACATTTCAAATGTTTCTAAAATTTACATGAACACAAATATGATTTTGTGTATATTGGCCACTTATAATGGTTAGTACTTACCTAGAAATGTAAAAACAAGTTGTAAATGATAAAAAAACAAATGGAAAATGTGAACTTACCCTAAGTAGTCTCTAATTGGTCGCAAAATAGTGATCAGTTTGCGACTATGGTAGAAATTTTGATCTTGTGGTGGCAAATCAGTCGCAAGTATGCGACTGATTTGCGACCACATGTAATATTTGTGACCAATTTGCCACCACATTCCCAATATAGTGGCAATGTGGTGGCAAAGCAGTCGGAATTAGTGTCATAAAACCTAAATTATATGGGTTTTGTTAATACATTGAATTATATAAGGATCAAATGTCAAAATACATAAAACGTTACATATATTAATTACATCTCTTCGTTCTCGTCATCATCTGAAGATGAAATATTACAATGAAATTTATCTTCTAATTGGAAATCTCCGACATTGAAATCAATTTCATCGGTGTGTTTAACTCAATCGACCAAACGATCTACTTCTATCTTTTGAACAACCATTACCTCTTCATCGTTTTCTTGTTGCAACAGGCCAATCTCGTCTTATTTTTTGTATTTCCCCAAAATGTTAGATTTAAGATTAACTTTCATAACAGTGACACATGTTTGTTTTGATGATGATTTTGTGTGCAGATAGGGAATATACAAACTTAATCTGCTTGAGAGGCTGGTACATCATAATTAATGAAATATAAATAAGTTATATATATATATAACAAAATTAATTTATATAATTTTATATACATAATACATATAAATTTACATATATTTATAGTTAATTATTTACATACGTACCTAGAATAAATGATTTGTATTTGTAGTATTTCCCTGATGATAACACATCAACGATGCCATTTTTCGACTTTTGAGTTCCTTTCGAAAGCGTATGATCGTACCACTCACATTTAAAAAGCGTGATCTTCAAATTTAGGAGGCCGACATACTCAAGTTGAATGATATCTGTTAAAACCCCGTAGAAATCAGTTTCATCAGATGATTCTGAGTAATTGTCTCCCTTGACACAAATGCCGTAGTTACATGTCTTTCTCCTATGTCCATGTTTCTTTGTGTGGAACATATAACCTCTTGTAAAATAGATCGGATAAGTTTATGCTTTATTCATCGGCCGTTGAACAATTTCTTGAGCCCATATCGTTAAGCCGCGCGGATCTGTAGAAGTGCATTCATTGACCTATGATCATATATATATATATATATATAAAGTTAGTATTTCAAAATTAAAAAATTTAATATAATATACATGTCAATTAATTAAACATACATAATCTCGAACCCATATGTGGAACTCTTCCTCTATTTTCGATGAAATGTCATCTTCCAAAAGATATGGATACGTATAACGAATGCTATCTTCAAACATGCTGCAAAATTAAATATGAAAAAGTAATATATATTGCTTGATTACAATGAAATTGAAATGTAATAAATGCAATTGTTTTCATAGTACTTACCTCTCTAGTGGTAAAAAATATTCACAATTCCGCAAAATATATGCATGTGCATATTTGTATTCTTTTTCAAAGAACCATATTTCTTTACATTTACCACTTGGATGACCAATGTGAGAAAATATATCCAGCACTCCGGGTATTATTGTTCAGTTTAGCATCATTGATTAGTTTAGAATGATCATTTTAACTGGCCAATCAAGTTGACATGTTTGTACTAAATCGTCTGTAACTTTTGATATATAGCTCAAAATGACACTAATCCAATGCCCACGTTAATTTAGCTCAATTTTATATATTGTCACAAGTGTTGACACCAAAATAGATACGAAAAAGTATCTTAGTAATCTAATCTTACCCAAAATTGCGTCATGCCATGCATTATGTTTCATTTATAAGCCTTTACTCAATGAGCATCAATAATCAGTTTAGAAGGATCATTTTAACTGACCGATCAACTTGACATGTCTACACTAAATTGTCCATAACTTTTGATTTGTAGCTCAAAATGTCACGTTAAGCTAGCTTAATTTTTTATATTTTGACAAAATTTGACACAGGAATAGATAGGAAAAGCATCCAAGTATTCTAATATATCTAAAACTGCGTGATGCCATGCATTGTTCTTCATTTACAAGCCATTACTCAATTAGCATCAATGATCAGTTTAGAATGATTATTTTAACTGGTCGATCAACTTGAAATGTTTGCACTAAATCGTACATAACTTTTGATTTATAGCTCAGAATAACACGAATGCAATACCCACGTTGAGCTAGCTCAATTTTCTATATTGTGACAAATTTGAAACAGAAATAGATACAACAATGCATTATGCTAATTTATAGGCTTTTACTCAATGAGCACCAATGATCAATTTAGAATGATCATATTAACTGGTCGATAAACTTGACATATCTGTACTAAATCGTCCGTAACTTTTGATTTAATGCTCAGAATGACACGAATCAAATGCCGACGTTAAGCTAGCTCAAGTATCAATATATTGACAAAATTTGAGAAAGAAATAGATATGACAAAGCGTTCAAGTAATGCAATCTATCCAAAATTGCGTGATGCCATGCATTGTGCTTCATTTATAAGTCTTTACTCATGAGCATCAATGATCAGTTTACACTACAAGAAAACAACGACTTTGCTACTACGTATGTGGTCGTCACAAAATTATTTAGTCGTAAAATCTTCATCGCAAAATTATTTAATCGCAAACCTGTCGCACTTTAGCGACTGATTTGCGACCACAGTAATATTGGTATAATTTGTGACTGATTTGCGACCAAACATTGGTGACTGTATTTGCGACTGGTTTTCAGTAACAAATTTTACCACTATTTTGCAAATACTTATGTTGTTGCAAAAGCCGTAGTCGCAAATCAGTTACAAAAGTTTGTAATATATCCAGTCGCAAATCAATCGGAATTATTGCGACTGAGTTGCGAATGAGGATGAATTTCTCAGAAAAATAGATGTAGTCGCAAATCAGTCACAAATATTTGCGATTGATTTGCGATTGAATATAAATTTTTGAAAAAAAATAGATGTAGTCGCAAATTGGTCACAAAAAAATGAGGCTGATTTGGGACTGATTTGCGACTACAACCGAATTAGATTTTAAAGAAAACTTTTAATTTAATTTTCAAAAATTTTAATTAATTATTTTAAAAAATTAATAATCATTAATATTATTAATTAATTAGTAATGAATATAATTTGGAATATTAGATTTAGAATATTTTTTTAAATAAATTATTTTATAATCATAAATATTTTATAATTAAATAATAAATCAATTGTGTTAATTAATTGTTTTATAAAATAAAAAAAGAAATTAAAATTTTAAAAATATAAATTTTATTAAATAAAATTCAATTTGCAGCAAAAAAAATAAATCTAATTCTCCAACAGCGGGTATTGAAAATCCGAAGGCGAAAATGGTTGTGAAGCGGTCGACGGTTCACCTGTGCCATCGTTATCCCGAATAAAAGAGACGAGCGAGGTACCCGTCCATTGGAAATAGCTGACGAGCATCTCCAACTTGCAAATTTTTTTTTGATTTTCTTTTTGCACTTCCAGCATCTTCCAATTTGCTTCCAGAATTTGCGTGTTTTGTTATTCAATTTGCGCATTTTGTTATTCATTATGCATGTTGATTGTGTTTTGTTATTCGATTCGGCGCTGCGCGGCTAAGAGTTGCTCCTGAAGCACAACATAGTCGGCGGTAGTGGATTGTAACCGACTACGCCTACCCGACTCGTGCACGGGGTGAAAGAATATTGAGATTATAGAGGAGAAATGTGAAGAATTGAATCTGAAAACTCAAAGAGAAGTATGAGAAAATGAGAAATGACTTAGACTTATGGAGAAGAATCTCCTAAGAGTATATCCATACATTGAGTCTTTACAGCCCTTTTATAGAGGATTTACAATGTGAACACAAAAGAAAACGAATTCAAACTTGTGGATGAGTTTGAATAGAGGAGAAGCCTGTCAACAACCAATGAGAAGAGAGGAGACAGCATGGGCATGACTGTTTGGTGTGGTTGCCAAGACTGTGTGCAGCATGGGCATGACTGTTTTGTGTGGTTGCCAAGACTGTGTGCAGCATGGGCATGACTTTTTCACCTTGATTCTTCTCCCAAGGTAGCTATTTAACCATTTCAACCATGTGTTTAATAATAACCCATCCTTTTTCATTTCCCTTGTTATTCAAACTGAATTTTCGTGCTCACACTTGCCTTGTAGGTCAAGATAGGTCTTACTTGATTTTCCTATGTCAATACGGGGTTCAGGCTACCAAGTTCGTAAAGATGGCCTCGGTCATCCACAACAGAAGATTACAAAAACAATTAGAATAAAATTAGAATATTACAAAAAAATAATTAGAATTAATATAAACAATTTAAAATGTACATAAAAAAATTGTTACGTGAACGAAGATCTCATTCCTCTCTTTTAGGGTCAGCTCAATTGGCCGGGAAGTACCATTGGGTGTTTCGGTTGCATCGACCTCCACGATCGCCATCTTTTCTTGGATGTTGCATTCGTATGCTTCACAGATTTGTTTATCTTTCAAATCTACATACGAACCATCCGGCCGAGTGTGAGTCTTTATAAAGACCTCACCAACTAAGACAAGTCGTCCCAAATTATTTTCCTAAACATATTTTGAAATAAATTTTTATTAAATAACAATAAAATTTTTAATTTATTTTTAAATTACTTACCATTTTCTGTTGGATCTGGCTATAGGATTTTTGGCCCGACAAATGCTTGTGCGGACCAAGGCCATGAGGAGCAGAGTTGCGGCTATTAGAGTTTTTCCTACTCCTCTCGTTAGACATTTCTGTTCCCCATTAGTCTGTCATTATTTTGTACAGACTCGGGGAAATCCACCAAGGATGTTTACCGGTTGTAGGAACCATGCTCACCATCCCTTTCATCCGCCTTACACAGACAGAATCAAACTCCTTCAGCACCACCGGGTTGACCATAGGATCACAGGTGTACGATTGCTTTGAATTGAATAATATATTATTATTACTAAATTTGAAATTTTATGAAATAAACAAAAAAATTTTTAAAAAAAATTACTTACCGCAAATTCGATAAAATATTTTTCCTGCCATTCAGTAGGTACGAACGTCCAACTGTAGTAGGGGCGATCAAATTTATTTTTCAAAATTTTTGAAATTTTGACGTGTAGAAGCCCTTTTGTCCCGATCAAGCCTAATATTTTTAATATATTAAAGTTTTTAAATTTCAAATAAACTTTAATAAATTTTAAATAACTAAATTTAAATTAAAATAAAAAAAAGTTTTGTGACTCTTACTGAGTCGTGTTTGGTGCCGGCATTGGAGAAAATATTGTCATGTACTGGTCCCGCCCCGGCGTTTGTAACAAACTATTAAGTGTAATAGTTTGTTCCCCCGTTTCCGTTTCGCATGCCGGAACATCTTCCTCCCCATGCTCGTCTCATTCGTGAAACCATGGGGCAGGATGGGTTTCTGGAACGGAGTGAGGGGTGAAGGTGTACTGTGGAGGGAGGCGGGATGCCTCTCTATAAGCGGCATATGAGGGGTTTGAGGAGGCCGAAGAGTTACCACGGCCGAAAGATGATGGGATTTGTCATCTTCCACAACCTCTCATCGATCTACCGCTACTTGCCATTGGGTATTGTTTTTTTTGTTGGTATTGGGTTAAGTGATTTTGGGAGGAGTTTAGAAAGTGAAGATTGGTTGAAGTGTGAAAATGAGGGAAAATAATCACGTATTTATAGATTTTTTTGCGACCATATATGTGGTCACAAATCGGTGGTAAAATTTAAAAGTAATGAGGTGGTCGCAAATCAGTTGCAAATTTGCAACTGATTTGCAACTACCAATTAATTTGGTGGAAACCGAAAACTTTCAAACTTCCTCCTCATGTTCGTCGGATTTCTGAAACCGTAGGACAGAATCGGTTTTAGGAACGGACATAGGGGGGAAGGTGTACTGTGGAGGAAGGTGGGATGCCTCTGTATAAGCGGCGGGTGAGGGGTTCGAGGAGGCCAAAAAGTTACCACGGCTGGAAAACGACAGGATTTGTCGTCTTCCACAACTTCTCATCGACCTACCGCTACTTGCCATTGGATATTGGTTTTTTTTGTTGGAATTGTGTTGAGTGTTTCTTAGAGGATTTTAGAACGTGAAGATTGTTTGAAGTATGAAAATGATGGAAAAAGTCACATATTTATAGAATTTTTTTGCAACCACAATCGGTGGCAAAATTTAAAATTAATGAGGTGGTCGCAAATCAGTCACAAATCAATCGCAAATTTGCGACTGATTTGCGACCACCAATTAATTTGGTGTGAATCAAAAACTTTCAAACTTCCACCAAATTAATTGGTGAGAATCGAAAAATCTCAAAATTTTCGATTCTCACCCAATTAATGGTGGTCGCAAATCAGTCGCAAAATTCCGACTGATTTGCGATCACATTTTATTTTATGTATGGTAATCTGTTATTTTGATTAGTGGTCGATAACATCTGATATTTGTGACCAATTTGCCACCACTTTTCAAATGTAGTGGCAATGTGGTGGTAAAGTAGTCATATTTAATACCCCAAACCATGGATTTTATGATTTTTTGAATAAATTGAATTATATAAGATTGATAACTTGATTAGAAGTTGTGCAAACTTCAATTACTAAGAAAACAACAACATTTACCAAATTTACAAATTATTTACCTAAAACACTTAACACATTTCCTTAACCTTATACCTCTTAGATACATTTCAAATGTTTCTAAAATTTACATGAACACAAATATGATTTTGTGTATATTGGTCATTTATAATGGTTAGTACTTACCTAGTAATGTAAAAACAAGTTGTAAATGATAAAAAAACAAGGGAAATGTGAATTTACCCTAAGTAGTCGCAAAGTGGTCACTATTTTGCGACCAATTTGCGACTATGGTAGAAATTTTGATGTTGTGGCAAATCAGTCGCATATCACCTGTAATATTTGTGACCAATTTGCCACCACATTCCCAATGTAGTGGCAATGTGATGGCAAAGCAGTCACAATCAGTATCATAAACCTAAATTATATGGTTTTTGTGAATACATTGAATTATGTAAGGATCAAATGTCAAAATTACCTAAACGTTACATATATTAATTACATCTCTTCGTTCTCACCATCATCTGAAGATGAAATATTACAATGAAATTTATCTTCTAGTTGGAAATCTCCGACATTGAAATCAATTTCTTCGGTATGTTTAACTCAATCGACCAAACGATCTACTTCTATCTCTTGAACAACCATTACCTCTTCATCATTTTCTTGTTGCAATAGGCCAATCTCGTCTTTTTTTTGTATTTCCCCAAAATGTTATATCTAAGATTAACTTTCATAACACTGAGACATATTTGTTTTGATGATGATTTTGTGTGCGGATAGGGAATATAACAAACTTGATCTGCTTGAGAGGCTGGTACATCATAATTATTGAAATATAAATTAGTTATATATATAACAAAATTAATTTATATAATTTTATGTACATAATACAGATAAATTTACATATTTTAATAGTTAATTATTTACGTATGTACCTAGAATAAATGATATGTATTTGTAGTATTTCCCTGATGATAACACATCAACGACGCCGTTTTCCGACTTCTGAGTTCCTTTCGAAAGCGTATGATTGTACCACTCACATTTAAAAAAGCGTGATCTTCAAATTTAGGAGGCCGACATACTCAAGTTGAATGATATCTGTTAAAATCCCGTAGAAATCCGTTTCATCAGATGCATCTGAGTAATTGTTTCCCTTGACACAAATGCCGTAGTTACATGTCTTTCTCCTATGTCCATGTTTCTTTGTGTGGAACATATAACCTCTTGTAAAATAGTTCGGCCAATTTGACGATTTATTCATCGGCCCTTGAACTAATTATTGAGCCCATATCAGAAAGACACGTGGATATGTGTAAGTGCATGCATTGACCTATGATCATATATATATATATAAAGTTAGTATTTCAAAATTAAAAATTTATTATAATATACATGTCAATTAATTAAACATTCATAATCTCGAACCCATATGTGGAACTTTTTCTCTGTTTTCGATGAAATGTCATCTTCCAAAAAATATGGATACGTACAACGAATGTGATCTTCAAACATGCTACAAAATTAAATATGAAAAATTAATATATATTGCTTGATTACAATGAAATTGAAATGTAATAATTACAATTGTTTTCACAGTATTTACCTCTTTAGTGGTCGAAAATATACACAATTCCGTAAAACATATGCATGTGCATATTTGTATTCTTTTTCGGAGAGCCATATTTGTTTACATTTACCATTTGGACGACCCACGTAAGTAAATATATCCGGCACTCCGGGATCTGGATATACAGGGACATCACCTTCATCGAATCTTGTAGACTTGTATATATATATATATATTACAAGATATATTCAGCACAAAGATTTAATTATTTACCATTCATAATAAAATAATTAATTAATAAACAAAAGAATTTATGGTACCTGTTTTTGGTGCGTATGTGGGCAGCAAAGTAATGGTCCAAGAAGTATGATATCTCATCATTCACATATGATTCAATAATCGACCCTGCAACATATCGTGTGCTCTTCGCCTTGTTTTTTAGTTTTTTTAAAAACCTTTCAAATGGATACATCCACCTATATTGCACATGTACACCCAGTTCAGCTTCGTATGGTAGATGTATAGGTAGGTGCTCCATGACGTCGAAAAATGCAGGTGGAAAGATCTTCTCCAAATTGCATAAAATTATGACTATGTTTTCCTTCAGAATTCGGACACGGCTTTGTTGTAATGGTCTGGAGCATAGATCATGGAAAAATCCTCCAATCTCTATATATATTACCATCTAGTATTAATTAGTACATTCAATTAATATTAATTTACGTACTTATAAGATAAAATATGTTTATGAGTATATACCTGATAATGCTAGATGAACGTTTCGTGGTAAAAGTTCTGCAAATATAAAAGGGAGAAGTCTTTCCATAAAAACATGGCAGTCATAGCTTTTCATGCCCGAGAATTTCAGTCCATCCATATCCACACAATTTACTAAATTTGCCGTGTAGCCGTATGGAAATTTGACATTATTTTTGATACATTCCAATAATCGTTCTTTGGCTTTTTGTGTCAATCAAAATATAGGGAATGGAGCATTACCCCGACCATCCACGTGCAACTCTTTTCAAGAGCAAAGCTTCACAATATCCAACCTTGAATTAACTGTATCTTTTGATTTCTCCTTCACATTCATAATAGTATTAATGATGTTATCGAAGAAATTCTTCTCTATATGCATCACATCAAGATTATATCGAATGTTAAGACCCGTCCAGTACGGCAACTCCCAAAATATGCTTTCTTTGTGCCAATTATACGAGCTGCAATAACCTTCTTCTTTACTTTCATGACCGTTCCTCTGTAGTCACATGTTCTTAGAGGATTGACAATTTTTATTCACTCGTATAAAACTTGTTCGCCTGTCAATGATTGTGGAGGATAGTCATTCAAAGCGTGCTTCCCCTTTAAAGAATTTGTTTTATTTTTCCGTAATGGGTGACCCTTAGGAAGAAACCTATTGTGACAATCAAACTAACACGTCTTTCTACCATTTGTTAATTGAAATGCTTTCGTATCATCAATACAAATTGGACAATGCAGTCTACCATGCGTTGTCCATAATGACAATATTCCATAAGCGGGAAAATCGCTTATCGTCCATAGTAACACAGCTTTTAGATTGAAATTTTGATTCAACGATACATTGTATGCACTAACTCCCATAGACCATAATTCTTTCAACTCATCAATCAAAGGTTGGAGCAATATCCAGACTAGCACGCAGATGATTTGGCCCCGAATTCAGAATTGTTAGAAACAAGTACTCTTTCTTCATACACATATCCGTTTGCAAGTTATATGGAGTGATAATCACCGGCCATAATGAATGATTACGAGACATCCTGATACAAGCCTTGATTCAAGGATGTATGCGCGTGGGCTGTTTGTAGAAGATTAGATGAGAAACTCAACCTTAGGCTTCTGAATGGGGGTTTTCTGGTTGGTAAAAGATGGAAGGGTGAAGTGAACCACACGAGGGGTGATGAACCTCGTGATAAATCACAAACTTAGAGCTAGGAGGGCTGGTCTCAACTAGGTTCTAAGCGCACAAGATTCTTAGAGAGAAAACTTGTTGGAAGAAAGTTCTACTTTATTAATATCAAAAAGGTTGTCGAACTACAATGCTGGAAGGAGCCTTATTAATATGCTCGACAGCTTGACCTTCTAGGGTCGACCCAAATAAGAAAAGGAAACTTACAAAAGTGCACAAAAGGAAAAGATACAAAAGTGTATAATCGAAAAAAGGACCTATTCCTAAAATGTCTTTGACTCAATAAAGTAAATATTCTAGATCCTACCCTGCAAAACAGAAAGAGGCATATATTCGAATTGAAACTTACCTTAACTTACCTCATGGCCAAGAAATGGAAGGTGGCCGTCCTTGTGGCATGCACGCGCCTTGCTCCTAGTCTTCGACTTGGAGTAGGGTTAAAATCTTTGGGCCCTGACCTCTCTTGCCACTAAAGCCCAAGTCTCTGATGTTCCTTGTGTTGTTGAGAAGCCTTTGGACTCTAATTTGCTCTTCTGGCCCATTGTCCTTAGCTGCCCTTCCTCTAGAAGCTTGTCGACCCATAAGCTGAATTTGTGGAAGAGTGCTCTTGATCTGCTTCTTGTCATTGCTTCTGGAGGTACCACTGGTGTAGATACTTCCTCTAAGTGCATGTCCTGGAGCTGGTAGCTCATTTGGTCCGAGTCCTCTTGTGTAGAAGTGGAAGTGTGCGTGTACTCGGCTGAATGGCCTGTACCGGCTGGATTGTGCGCGGTACTGGCCGGAATGACTTCAGGACCGGCCAAGTTGATCCCGGAGTCGGCGGTGTCATCAGGGGGACCGGCGTTGTCATTCACGTCCCCACCAAGTGTGCCGGAAGCTTGGGCCTCTCCGCCGGCGATGTTGACCGGTCTGGTCCTATAGGTCGAGGGTCCGGCGGTATTGTCTGGTCCGGCAGGCGCGCCAGATGGTCCTGCTGTCTCGGGCAAGCTTCCTGGTCGGCCAGTCTGGTCACCTGGCTGGATGTACGACCTGATGTCCTCATCACCACCGGTCCAATTGGTGATGCCGCCGGCTCCGGGATCAACTTGGCCGGAGCAGAAGACATTTCGGCCAGTACCTTACACAGTCCAGCCGGTACAGCCGATTCAGCCGAGAGCACGGGCATTTCAACATCTACACAAGGAGACTCGGACCAGATAAGCTACCAGCTTCAGGAAATGCATCTAGAGGAAGTCTCTACACCAGTGGTGCCACCAGGAGCAATGACAAGGAGCATATCAAGGGCACTCTTCCACAAATTCAGCTTATGGGTCGACAAGCTCCTAGAGGATGATCGACAAAGGACATTGGGCAAGAAGTGCAAAGAAGAGTCCAAATGCTTCTCAACAATGCAAGGGACTTCAGAGACTTGGGGTTTAGTGGCAAGAGAGGCCAGGGCCCAAAGATTCCTAACCCTACTCCAAGTCGAAGACTAGGAGCGAGGTGCGTGCATGCCACAAGAACGGCCACCTTCCATTTCTTGGCCGTGAGGTAAAAAGGTAAGTTTTCAAATTGGATATTTGCCTCATTCTGTTTGCAGGGTAGGATTTAGATTAATTACATTTTTGAGTCTAAGACATTTTAGGAATAGGTCCTTTTTCGGTTATGCACTTTTGTACGTTTTCCATTTGTTCACTTTTGTAAATTTTCCATTTCTTTCTTGAGTCGACCCTAGAAGGTCAAGCTGTCGAGAATATTAATAAGGCTCCTTCCAGCATTCTAGTTCGACAATCTTTTTGCTAATTAATAAAGATCGAATTTTCTTTCAACAAGTTATTCTCTCAAGAGACTTGTGCGCTTAGAACCTAGTTGAGACCAGCCCTCCTAGCTCTAATTTTGTGATTTATCACGAGGTTCATCACCCCTCGTGTGGTTCACTTCATCCCTCCATCCAATACCAATCAGAAAACCGGATCGAGCTTTCAGGTGAGTTTAATGTGTCTAACACGTTCAACGTAACTGACTGAGCCCCTTTCCATGCAGATTAACCAGTTTTGAGGTCAAAACTTACTGAAGAGGGAGGGGATGTGATACAAGCCTTGATTCAAGGATGTATGCACGTGGGCTGTTTGGAGAAGTTTAGGTGAGAAACTCGACCTTAGACTTCTTGGATAGGGGTTTTTGGGTTGGTATTCGATGGGAAGGTGAAGTAAACCACACGAGGGGTGATGAACCTCGTGATAAATCACAAACTTAGAGCTAGGAGGGCTGGTCTCAACTAGATTCTAAGCGCACAAGATTCTTGAGAGAAAACTTGTTGTGGAAAAAGTTCTATCTTTATTAATATCAAAAAGGTTGTCGAACTACAATGCTGGAAGGAGCCTTATTAATATGCTCGACAGCTTGACCTTCTAGGGTCGACTCAAATAAAGAAAAGGAAAACTTACAAAAGTGCACAAAAGGAAAAGATACAAAAGTGTATAATCGAAAAAGGACCTATTCCTAAAATGTCTTTGACTCAATAAAAGTAAATATTCTAGATCCTACCCTGCAAAAAAGAAAGAGGCATATATTCGAATTGAAACTTACCTTAACTTACCTCATGGCCAAGAAATGGAAGGTGGCCGTCCTTGTGGCATGCACGCGCCTTGCTCCTAGTCATCGACTTGGAGTAGGGTTAAGAATCTTTGGGCCCTGACCTCTGTTGCCACTAAGGCCCAAGTCTCTGATGCTCCTTGTGTTGTTGAGAAGCCTTTGGACTCTACTTTGCTCTTCTGGCCCATTGTCCTTTGCTGATCTTCCTCTAGGAGCTTGTCCACCCATAAGCTGAATTTGTGGAAGAGTGCCCTTGATCTGCTTCTTGTCATTGCTCTTGGTGGCACTACTGGTGTGGATACTTCCTCTAGATGCATGTCCTGAAGCTGGTAGCTTATCTGGTCTGAGTTTCCTTGTGTGGAAGTTGAATTGCTCGTACACTCGGCTGGATTGGCTGTACCGGCTGGACTGTGCGAGGTACTGGCCGGAATGCGTTCAGGACCGGCCAAGTTGATCCCGGAGTTGGTGGCATCACCAAGGGGACCGGCGGTGTCATCTACGTCCCACCAAGTGTGCCGGAAGCTTGGACCTCTCTGCTGGCAATGCTGGTTTCTCGGGTCCTATTGGTCGAGGGTCCGGCGGTACTGCTTGGACCGGCAGGCGTGCCAGATGGCCCGGCTGTCTCGGGCAAGCTTCCTGGTCAGCCAGTCTGGTCTCCTGGCTGGATGTACGACCGGATGTCCTCATCATTCCCTCCCTCTTCAGTAGAATTTGTCTTCAAAACTGGATCATCTGCATGGAAAGGGGCCAAGTCAGTAACATTGAACGTATTGGACACATTAAACTCACCTGGCAGCTCGATCCGGTAGGCGTTGTTGTTGATCCTTTCGAGCACTCTGAATGGTCCATCTCCTCTTGGTGCTAGCTTGGAACTCCTTAGGTTTGGGAACCTCTCCTGCCGTAGGTGTAGCCACACCCAATCGCCCGGTTGAAAGATCACCTCCTTTCTTCCTTTGTTGGCATGAGTCACGTACTGTCCGGTCCTCTTCTCCAAGTTTTCTGCTACCTTCTGGTGTAACCTCCTTGTGAACTCTGCCTTGGATGCTCCGTTGAGGTTGGTCATCTCAGCTGGTGGTAGTGGTGTTTGCTCCAATGGGGTGAGAGGGTTGAAGCCGTATACTACTTCAAATGGTGTCTTCTTGGTTGCTGAGTGCACGGCTTCGGTTGTAAGCGAACTCTATGAATGGCAGGCACTCCACCCAAGTCTTTAGGTTCTTCCCTAGTGTAGTTCTGAGAAGAGTTGATAGTGTCCTGTTGACAACTTCAGTTTGGCCATCGGTTTGAGGATGGCAGGTGGTAGAGAAGAGTAGCTTCGTGCCTAGCTTTCTCCAAAGGGTCCTCCAGAAATGGCTGAGGAACTTGGTATCCCTGTCTGATACGATTGTCCTTGGCACTCCATGAAGCCGTACTATCTCCCTGAAGAACAGCTCAGCTGTTTGTGTGGCATCATTGACATTGGCACATGGGATGAAGTGTGCCATCTTGGAGAATCTGTCCACCACTACAAAGATTGCATCTTTGTGGTTGATCTTGGGCAGACCTAGAACAAAGTCCATTGAGATGTCCACCCATGGATGTGTAGGTATGGGCAGTGGGAGATACAACCCGTGAGGTTGCACTCGGGACTTTGCCTTCTTGCAAGTGATGCATCTTGCACAATGAGCTTCTACTGTCCTCTTGATGTGTGGCCAGTAGAAGTGCTCCTTGACCACTGCTAGAGTCTTGTCGACACCAAAGTGGCCCATGAGTCCTCCTCCATGAGCTTCTCGGATGATAAGCTCCATTAATGATCCTTGTGGTATGCACAGCCTTCTTTCTCGGAACAAGAATCCCTCATGGATGTAGAACTTGCCATGACTCCCTGTGCCACACTCCTTGTAGCTCTCAGCAAAGTCAGGATCATCCTTGTATAGGTCCTTGATGTGCTCGAATCCTAGGACCTTTGCCCCCATGGTTGATATCAAGGCAAACCTCCTTGATAGTGCATCGGCTACCACATTGTCTTTGCCCTTCTTGTACTTGATGATGTACGGGAAGGTCTCTATGAACTCCATTCACCTGGCATGTCTCCTCTTGAGATTGGTTTGCCCTCTGAGGTGTTTGAGAGTCTCGTGATCAGTGTGGATCACAAACTCCTTGGACAGCAAGTAATGCTGCCAAGTTTCCAATGCCCGGACAAGGGCATAGAGCTCCTTGTCATAAGTGGGGTAGTTCAGTGAGGCACCACCTAGCTTCTCACTGAAGTATGCCACTTGTCTCCCTCCTTGAGTTAGCACTGCTCCTATGCCTATTCCAGAGGCATCACACTCCACTTCAAACGTCTTGTTGAAGTCGGGAAGGACTAGCACTGGTGCGTGTGTAAGGCTGTCCTTCCAGGCCTGGAATGCCTTCTCCTGAGCTTCTCCCCAGCTGAATCCCACGTTCTTCTTCACTACTGCCGTCAGTGGTGAGGCAATACTGCTAAAGTTGGGCACGAATCTCCTATAGAAGCTGGCCAGTCCGTGGAAGCTCCTTACTTGGCTGATGTTTCCTGGTGTTGGCCATTCTTGTATGGCTTGAATCTTCTCCTCATCAACCTGTAGGCCCTGTAACTCACAACAAAACCTAAAAAGACAAGCTTATCAGTACAAAAGGTGCACTTCTTGAGATTGGCATAAAGCTCTTCTTGTCGAAGGGTTTTAAGTACCATCTCAAGATGTGTGAGGTGTTCCCGTAGGCACTTACTATAAACCAAGATGTCATCAAAGTAAACTACTACAAACTTACTGATGTACGCCCTAAGAACTTGGTTCATAAGGCGCATGAAGGTGCTTGGGGGCATTAGTCAAGCCAAATGGCATGACTGTCCACTCGTAGAGCCCTTGCTTTGTCTTGAAAGCAGTCTTCCATTCATCACTTTCTTTCATCCTGACCTGGTGGTATGTACTCTTGAGGTCTATCTTAGAGAAGACCGTGGCTCCACTCAGCTCATCTAGCATGTCATCCAGCCGTGGTATTGGATGCCGGTACTTGACTGTGATGTTGTTGATTGCTCGGCAGTCCACGCACATGCGCCAAGTCCCATCCTTCTTGGGCACTAGTAGCACTGGTACGGCACATGGACTGAGGCTCTCTCGAACATATCCTTTCTCCAGGAGCTCCTTGACTTGCTTCTCAAGCTCCTTGGACTCCTCTGGACTCATCCGGTAGGCTGGCCGGTTGGGCAGGGCTGCTCCGGGCACTAGATCATCTGGTGTTCTATGCCACGTAAAGGAGGCAAGCCTGCTGGTATCTCCTCTGGAAATACATCCTGGAACTTGTTGAGGAGAGTTGCTACTTCAGGAGGTAGCTCTACCTGTCCCTGTTCTACACTCAAAACTTCTTTGAAGACCATTAGTAACATTAAATCCTTCGAGGCTAAAGCTCTCGGGACATGGCTTGGTTGAATAAGAAAATTAGACTTGATAAGTTTCTTTTCCTTACTCATTTGGAGTTGTAGCTCGTGTACCAGGGCAGGTGTAAGAGGCGCCAAGCTGACCTTTCTTTTGTCATGCACAAATGTGTAGAGATTGGTTCGGCCATCATGCCTGGTCTCTTTGTCAAACTGCCATGGTCTTCCTAGCAGAAGATGGCCAGCTTGCATGGGCACCACGTCGCACACGACTTGGTCTTGGTACTTGCCCACACTGAATGGCACAGTGACTTGCTGATGAGGACATCAGGTCGTACATCCAGCCAGGAGACCAGACTGGCCGACCAGGAAGCTTGCCCGAGACAGCAGGACCATCTGGCGCGCCTGCCGGACCAGACAGTACCGCCGGACCCTCGACCTATAGGACCAGACCGGTCAACATCGCCGGCGGAGAGGCCCAAGCTTCCGGCACACTTGGTGGGGACGTGAATGACACCGCCGGTCCCCCTGATGACACCGCCGACTCCGGGATCAACTTGGCCGGTCCTGAAGTCATTCCGGCCAGTACCGCGCACAATCCAGCCGGTACAGGCCATCCAGCCGAGTACACGCACACTTCCACTTCTACACAAGAGGACTCGGACCAAATGAGCTACCAGCTCCAGGACATGCACTTAGAGGAAGTATCTACACCAGTGGTACCTCCAGGAGCAATGACAAGAAGCAGATCAAGAGCACTCTTCCACAAATTCAGCTTATGGGTCGACAAGCTTCTAGAGGAAGAGCAGCTAAGGACAATGGGCCAGAAGAGCAAATTAGAGTCCAAAGGCTTCTCAACAACACAAGGAACATCAGAGACTTGGGCTTTAGTGGCAAGAGAGGTCAGGGCCCAAAGATATTTAACCCTACTCCAAGTCGAAGACTAGGAGCAAGGCGCGTGCATGCCACAAGGACGGCCACCTTCCATTTCTTGGCCGTGAGGTGAGTTAAGGTAAGTTTACATTCGAATATATGCCTCTTTCTGTTTTGCAGGGTAGGATCTAGTTGCTTTACATTTTTGAGTCAAGAACATTTTAGGAATAGGTCCTTTTTCGGTTATGCACTTTTGTATCTTTTCCTTTTGTGCACTTTTGTAAACTTTCCTTTTTTTATTTGAGTCGACCCTAGAAGGTCAAGCTGTCGAGCATATTAATAAGGCTCCTTCCAGCATTGTAGTTCGACAACCTTTTTGATTATTAATAAAGTAGAACTTTTTTCCCTACGAGCTTTCTCTCAAGAGAGACTTGTGCGCTTAGAACCTAGTTGAGACCAGCCCTCCTAGCTCTAAGTTTGTGATTTATCACGAGGTTCATCACCCCTCGTGTGGTTCACTTCACCCTTCCATCGTTTACCAACCAGAAAACCCCTATCCAGAAGCCTAAGGTTGAGTTTCTCACCTAATCTTCTACAAACAGCCCACGCGCATACATCCTTGAATCAAGGCTTGTATCATTTTGGTATCAGAGCTTAAAGCTCCTAAACCAGGTTGTTTCTATCCTTTTGCTTGTTTTGTTTTGTGTTCTTGCATTAGTTTAAGTCGCATTCAAGAAAAATCAAAAAAAAACAACATCAAACTCCAAACCGAGTGCATCTAGCCTCCTACGTGTATCACTAGGGTTTAGGTTCACTTTTGCATTATCATTCACGTTTTCCTTTTTTTTAAGTCATATTTCCTTTATTTTAAGTTTAATTAAAAAGAAAAGAAAAAGAAAATAGAAAAGATACTAAAAGAATTCGAATTGGACAGCTAGCACAAGTTGTCTAGGAAGTTTCCTTTTTCTCGAATTTCCTTTCTTTAGAATTTTTCCTTTTTGCATTTTTTTCAAACCACATATAAAAAGAAAACTCTCCTAATAATTTAGGAGCACCCTAATTGTCTTCTTTCTTTGTAGCACACATGGGAGAAGAGAATAGAGACGCAGCTGAAGCCATGATGGCCATGTTCACCACACTCCAAACACAACTCGCATCCATAGGCGAGAGGTTGGAGCGCGTGGAAAGACCAGTAAGATTCCAGGCCATAAGGCACGTGAGAGCTGAGCAAGACCGTCCTGAGGGTCCTGAGTACCTTAGGACACGGCACGAACAGGAGGAACCCCAGCCAGATGGAGATGAGGACACGCAACCTCATAACTATCACCATAGGCCGAGAGGACCTCCACGGCAACCAGAGGCAGAAGATGATGGCTTTGAGCCATATGGTCTTCACCAGAGACCAAGAATGCCTCCTAGACGTCATGAGGATGGAGATGAACACACCTATAACCGGGTAATTCATCCTGATGTTAAACTAACTCCTCCAACTTTTGCAGGAAAAGTAGACCCCGAGGCTTACCTAGATTGGGAGAAGCGAATGGATCATATCTTTGATCACTACAACCAACCAGGACCTAGGAGAGTCTCAATGGCAGTAGCACAACTCACGGACAATGCCCTCATCTGGTGGGATCGTGAGGTATCTGACAGAAGGAGGAAGAGAATGAGACCCGTAGACTCATGGGTCGACATGAAAGACCTCATGCGACAAAGGTATGTTCCACCTTACTTTCATAGGGATTTGCAACGACGTTTTCGTACTCTTAAGCAGGGTACCAGATCAGTAGAGGAGTACTATGAAGAGTTCGAGAGGTTAAGGAACAGATTGGAGCTCAATGATGATGAAGAAGCATTGATGGCACAATTCTTGGATGGACTCCAAGAAAGGATCAGCTGCAAGGTGGAAAGGCAAATCTACAACGACTTCAAGGACTTGTTCCACCTATCTGTGCAAGCTGAACAGCACATCAAACGTAAGAGCCAAGACATCCGCAGCAAGCCTAAGACACCTTGGGCACCAAGCAACATGCCTAAGACAGTGGACAAAGGCAAAAGCGTAGAGATCGAGTCAAGGTTCAAGAGCAAGCCTCCTGAACCCACCCGTGACCAGAGAGAGCCTGGTAAGTCTTCTAACCCTCAAAGATCACGTGACATAACTTGTTTCAAGTGCAGGGGACGTGGACACATCTCAAGGGAGTGCCCAAACAACCGAGTCATGCTGATTACGGAGGCAGGAGAATATGAGTCCCAAGATGAAGAGGACTATGAACCAGAAGGAGAGTACGGTGACATTGAGTACCCTGATGTGGGGGAAGTGCTGGTCACTAGACGTATCCTCAGTGCAATGGTGGATCCTTCAGAGACCATCCAAAGGGAGAACATCTTCCACAGCCGTTGCACCGTCAAGGGAAAGGTATGTAACCTCATCATAGATGGTGGTTCTTGCACTAACGTTGCTAGTGCGTATATGGTTGATAAGCTAGGTCTAGAGAGGACACGACATCCTCGACCATATAGACTGAGATGGCTTGATGACAAAGTGGAGCTCAAGATTCATGAGCAAGTCACTGTGCCATTCAGTGTGGGCAAGTACCAAGACCAGGTCGTGTGCGACGTGGTGCCCATGCAAGCTGGCCATCTTCTACTAGGAAGACCATGGCAGTTTGACAAAGAGACCCGGCATGATGGCAGAACCAATCTCTACACCTTCGTGCATGACAAGAGAAAGGTCAGCCTAGCTCCTCTTACACCTGCCCAAGTACATGAGCTACAACTCCAAATGAGTAAGGAAAAGAAACTTGTCAAGTCTAACTTTCTTATTCAAACTAGTCATGTCCGGAGAGCTTTAGCCTCGAAGGACTTAATGTTACTAATGGTTTTCAAGGAAGTGTTGAGTATAGAACAGGGACAGGTAGAGCTACCTCATGAAGTAGCAACACTCATCAACAAATTCCAGGATGTATTTTCAGAGGATATACCAGCAGGCTTGCCTCCTTTACGTGGCATAGAACATCAGATTGATCTAGTGCCCGGAGCAGCCCTGCCCAACCGGCCAGCCTACCGGATGAGTCCAGAGGAGTCCAAGGAACTTGAGAAGCAAGTCAAGGAGCTCNACACCTTCGTGCATGACCAGAGAAAGGTCAGCCTAGCTCCTCTTACACCTGCCCAAGTACATGAGCTACAACTCCAAATGAGTAAGGAAAAGAAACTTGTCAAGTCTAACTTTCTTATTCAACCTAGTCATGTCCGAAGAGCTTTAGCCTCGAAGGACTTAATGTTACTAATGGTTTTCAAGGAAGTGTTGAGTATAGAACAGGGACAGGTAGAGCTACCTCATGAAGTAGCAACACTCCTCAAAAAATTCCAGGATGTATTTCCAGAGGAGATACCAGCAGGCTTGCCTCCTTTACGTGGCATAGAACATCAGATTGATCTAGTGCCCGTAGCAGCCCTGCCCAACCGGCCAGCCTACCGGATGAGTCCAGAGGAGTCCAAGGAACTTGAGAAGCAAGTCAAGGAGCTCCTGGAGAAAGGATATGTTCGAGAGAGCCTCAGTCCATGTGCTGTACCAGTGCTACTAGTGCCCAAGAAGGATGGGACTTGGCGCATGTGCGTGGACTGCCGAGCAATCAACAACATCACAGTCAAGTATAGGCATCCAATACCACGACTGGATGACATGCTAGATGAGCTGAGTGGAGCCACGGTCTTCTCCAAGATAGACCTCAAAAGTGGATACCACCAGGTAAGAATGAAGGAAGGTGATGAGTGGAAGACTGCTTTCAAGACAAAGCAAGGGCTCTACGAGTGGACAGTCATGCCATTTGGCTTGACTAATGCCCCAAGCACCTTCATGCGCCTTATGAACCAAGTTCTTAGGGCGTACATCAGTAAGTTTGTAGTAGTTTACTTTGATGACATACTTGTTTATAGTAAGTGCCTACGGGAACACCTCACACATCTTGAGATGGTACTTAAAACCCTTCGACAAGAAGAGCTTTATGCCAATCTCAAGAAGTGCACCTTTTGTACTGATAAGCTTGTCTTTTTAGGTTTTGTTGTGAGTTCACAGGGCCTACAGGTTGATGAAGAGAAGATTCGAGCCATACAAGAATGGCCAACACCAGGAAACATCAGCCAAGTAAGGAGCTTCCACGGACTGGCCAGCTTCTATAGGAGATTCGTGCCCAACTTCAGCAGTATTGCCTCACCACTGACGGCAGTAGTGAAGAAGAACGTGGGATTCAGCTGGGGAGAAGCTCAGGAGAAGGCATTCCAGGCCTTGAAGGACAGCCTTACACACGCACCAGTGCTAGTCCTTCCCGACTTCAACAAGACGTTTGAAGTGGAGCGTGATGCCTCTGGAATAGGCATAGGAGCAGTGCTAACCCAAGGAGGGAGACCAGTGGCATACTTCAGTGAGAAGCTAGGTGGTGCCTCACTGAACTACCCCACTTATGACAAGGAGCTCTATGCCCTTGTCCGAGCATTGGAGACTTGGCAGCATTACTTGCTGTCCAAGGAGTTTGTGATCCACACTGATCACGAGACTCTCAAACACCTCAGAGGGCAAACCAATCTCAAGAGGAGACATGCCAGGTGGATGGAGTTCATAGAGACCTTCCCGTACATCATCAAGTACAAGAAGGGCAAAGACAATGTGGTAGCCGATGCACTATCAAGGAGGTTTGCCTTGATATCAACCATGGAGGCAAAAGTCCTAGGATTCGAGCACATCAAGGATCTATACAAGGATGATCCTGACCTTGCTGAGAGCTACAAGGAGTGTAGCACAGGGAGTCATGGCAAATTCTACATCCATGAGGGATTTTTGTTCCGAGAAAGAAGGCTGTGCATACCACAGGGATCACTAAGGGAGCTTATCATCCGAGAAGCTCATGGAGGAGGACTCATGGGCCACTTTGGTGTCGACAAGACTCTAGCAGTGGTCAAGGAGCACTTCTACTGGCCACACATCAAGAGGACAGTAGAAGCACATTGTGCAAGATGCATCACTTGCAAGAAGGCAAAGTCCCGAGTGCAACCTCACGGGTTGTATCTCCCACTGCCCATACCAACACATCCATGGGTGGACATCTCGATGGATTTGTTCTAGGTCTGCCCAAGATCAACCACAAAGATGCAATCTTTGTAGTGGTGGACAGATTCTCCAAGATGGCACACTTCATTCCATGTGCCAATGTCAATGATGCCACACAAACAGCTGAGCTGTTCTTCAGGGAGATAGTACGGCTTCATGGAGTGCCAAGGACCATCGTATCAGACAGGGACACCAAGTTCCTCAGCCATTTCTGGAGGACCCTTTGGAGAAAGCTAGGCACGAAGCTACTCTTCTCACCACCTGCCATCCTCAAACCGATGGCCAAACTGAAGTTGTCAACAGGACACTATCAACTCTTCTCAGAACTACACTAGGGAAGAACCTAAAGACTTGGGTGGAGTGCCTGCCATTCATTGAGTTCGCTTACAACCGAGCCGTGCACTCAGCAACCAAGAAGACACCATTTGAAGTGGTATACGGCTTCAACCCTCTCACCCCATTGGAGCAAACACCACTGCCACCAGCTGAGATGACCAACCTCAACGGAGCATCCAAAGCAGAGTTCATAAGGAGGTTACACCAGAAGGTAGCAGAGAACTTGGAAAAGAGGACCGGACAGTACGTGACTCATGCCAACAAAGGAAGAAAGGAGGTGATCTTTCAACCAGGCGATTGGGTGTGGCTACACCTACGGCAGGAGAGGTTCCCAAACCTAAGGAGTTCCAAGCTAGCACCAAGAGGAGATGGACCATTCAGAGTGCTCGAGAGGATCAACAACAACGCCTACCGGATCGAGCTTCCAGGTGAGTTTAATGTGTCCAATACGTTTAATGTCACTGACTTGGCCCCTTTCCATGCAGATGAACCAGTTTTGAGGACAAAACCTACTGAAGAGGGAGGGAATGATGAGGACATCAGGTCGTACATCCAGCCAGGAGACCAGACTGGCCGACCAGGAAGCTTGCCCGAGACAGCAGGACCATCCGGCGCGCCTGCCGGACCAGACAGTACCGCCGGACCCTCGACCTATAGGACCAGACCGGTCAACATCGCCGGCGGAGAGGCCCAAGCTTCCGGCACACTTGGTGGGGACGTGAATGACACCGCCGGTCCCCCTGATGACACCGCCGACTCCGGGATCAACTTGGCCGGTCCTGAAGTCATTCCGGCCAGTACCGCGCACAATCCAGCCGGTACAGGCCATCCAGCCGAGTACACGCGCACTTCCACTTCTACACAAGAGGACTCGGACCAAATGAGCTACCAGCTCCAGGACATGCACTTAGAGGAAGTCTCAACACCAGTAGTACCTCAAGGAGCAATGACAAGAAGCAGATCAAGGGCGCTCTTCCACAAATTCAGCCTATGGGTCAACAAGCTTCTAGAAGAAGATCGACTAAGGACAATGGGCCAAAAATACAAGGAAGAGTCCAATAGCTTCTCAACAACACAAGGGACATCAGAGACTTGGGCTTTAGTGGCAAGAGAGGTCAAGGCCCAGAGATTTGTAACCCTACTCCAAGTCGAAGACTAGGAGCAAGGCGCGTGCATGCCACAAGGACGGCCACCTTCCATTTCTTGGCCGTGAGGTGAGTTAAGGTAAGTTTACATTCGAATATATGCCTCTTTCTGTTTTGCAGGGTAGGATCTAGTTGCTTTACATTTTTGAGTCAAGAACATTTTAGGAATAGGTCCTTTTTCGGTTATGCACTTTTGTATCTTTTCCTTTTGTGCACTTTTGTAAACTTTCCTTTTTCTTTATTTGTGTCGACCCTAGAAGGTCAAGCTGTCGAGCATATTAATAAGGCTCCTTCCAGCATTGTAGTTCGACAACCTTTTTGATTATTAATAAAGTAGAACTTTTTCCCTACGAGCTTTCTCTCAAGAGAGACTTGTGCGCTTAGAACCTAGTTGAGACCAGCCCTCCTAGCTCTAAGTTTGTGATTTATCACGAGGTTCATCACCCCTCGTGTGGTTCACTTCACCCTTCCATCGTTTACCAACCAGAAAACCCCTATCCAGAAGCCTAAGGTTGAGTTTCTCACCTAATCTTCTACAAACAGCCCACGCGCATACATCCTTGAATCAAGGCTTGTATCACTTTGTCATAGCTCTTTCAGTCTTAAGTGTTGTAACAATATGGAAAATTGAGCTAGCTTAACGTGGGCGATGGATTCATGTTATTTGAGCTCTAAATCAAAAGTTATAGATAATTAGTGAGTACATGTCAAGTTCATCGGCCAGTTTAAATGATCATTCCAAACTGATCATTGGTTCTCCTTGGGTAAATGCATATAAATGAAGCATAGTGCATGGCATCACGCAGTTCTTGATACATTGGATTACTTGGAGGCTTTGTCGTAACTCTCCAGTCTTAAATGTTGTCACAATATGGAACATTGAGCAAGCTTAATGTGGTCGTTGGATTCACATCATTTTGAGCTCTAAATCAAAAGTTAAGGACGATTTAGCGCGGACATGTCAAGTTGATCAGCTAGTTAAAATGATCATTCTAAACTGATCATTGGTGCTCCCTGAGTAAAAGTTTATAAATGAAGCATAATGCATGGCATCACGCAGTTTGGGATAGATTAGATTGCTTGGAGGCTTTGTCATAGCTATTTCTATCTTAAATTTGTCACAATATAGAAAATTGAGCTAGCGTAACGTGGACATTGGATTCGTGTTTATTATGAACTCTAAATCAAAAGTTACGAACAATTTAGTGCAGACATGTCAATTTGATCGGCCAGTAGAAATTATAATAATAAACTAATCATTGGTGCTCCTTGATTAAATGCTTATAAATAGAGCATAATGCATGGCATCACACAGTTTTTGGATACATTGGATTAATTGGAGGCTTTTTCGTAGTTCTTTCGATCTCAAATGTTGTCACAATATAGAAAATTGAGGTAGCTTGTGGGCGTTGAACTCATGTTATTTTGAGCTCAAAATCAAATGTTAAAGACGATTTAGTGCGGACATGTCAAATCGATCGGAAAGTTAAAATGATCATTCTAAACTGATCATTGGTGCTCCTTGATTAAAGGCTTATAAATGAAGCATAATGCATGGCATCACGTAGTTTGGGATACAATGGATTAATTGGAGGCATTTTTGTAGATCTTTCAGTCTAAAAAATTATGTTACAATATAGAAAATTGAGCTAGCTTAACGTGGGCGTTGGATTCGTGTCATTTTGAATTCTAAGCCAAAAGTTACTGACAATTTAGTGCAGACATGTCATGTTGATTGGCCAGTAAAAATGATCATTCTAGACTAATCATTGGTGCTCCTTGATTAAATGCTTATAAATGAAACATAATGCCTGGCATCACGCAGTTAGGGATACATTGGATTAATTGGAGGATTTTTTGTAGATATTTCGGTCTTAAATTATGTTACAGTATAGAAAATGGAGCTAGTTTAACTTCAGTGTTGCATTCGTGTAGTTCTAAACTTTAAATCAAAAGTTATAGACGCTAAGAGCGTATATGTCAAGTTGATCGGCCAGTTAAAATGATCATTCTAAACTAATCATTGGTGCTCCTTGATTAAATGCTTATTCATAAAACATAATGCATGGCATCACGCTGTGTTTGGGATACATTGGATTACATGTAGGCTTTGTCATAGCTCTTTCACTGGTATATGTTGGTGCAATATGGAAAATTGAGCTAGCTTAACGTGGGCGATAGACTCCTATTATTTTGAAATCGAAATCAAAAGTTATAGACGATTAGTGCAGATATGTCAAGTTAATCGGCCTGTTAAAATGATTATTCTAAAATGATCATTGGTACGCCTTGGTTAAAGGCTTATAAATGAAACATTATACATGGCATCACACAATTCTGGATTCATTGGATTACTTGGAGGCTTTGTCATAGCTCTCTAGTCTTAAATGTTGTCACAATATGGAACATTGAGCAAGCTTAATGTGGGCGTTAGATTCACGTCATTTTGAGCTCTAAATCAAAAGTTAAAGACGATTTGGTGCAAACATGAAAAGTTGATCGGCTAGTTAAAATGATCATTGTAAACTGATCTTTGGTGCTCACTGAGTAAAGGCATATAAATGAAGTATAATGCATGGCATCACATAGTTTGGGATACATTGGATTACTTAGAGGCTTTGTCATAGCTCTTTCATTCTAAAATGTTGTCACAATATAGAAAATTGAGCTAGCTTAACGTGGGCGATAGATTCCTGTTATTTTTAAATCGAAATCAAAAGTTACGGATGATTTAATGCGGACATGTCAACTTGATCGGCATGTTAAAATGATCATTCTAAAGTGTTCATTGGTTTTCCTTGGTTAAAGGCTAATAAATGACACATAATGCGTGGCATCACACAGTTTGGGATGCATTGGATTACTTGGAACTTTTTCTTTGTTCTTCTAGTCTTAAGTGTTGTCACAATATGGAAAATTAAGCTAGCTTAATGTGGGCGTTGGATTCATGTCATTTTGAGCTCTAAATTAAATGTTAAGCATGATTTAGTGTAGACATATCAAGTTGATAGCTAAAGTGATCATTCTAAACTCATCATTGATTTTCCTTGAGTAAAGGCTTATAAATGAAGCATAATGCATGGCATAACGCATTTTGGGCCAGATCAGATGATTTGGAGGCTTTGTCGTTGCTATTTCGGTCTTAAATTTTGTCACAATATGGAAAATTGAGTTACATTAATGTGGGCGTTAGATATATGACATTATGAACTCTAAATCAAAAGTTAAAGACTATTTAGCGCGGACATGTCAAGTTTATCATCTAGTTAAAATTATCATTCTAAACTAATCATTGGTGCTCCTTGAGTAAAAGCGCTTAAATGAACCATAATGCATGGCATCACGCAGTTTGGTATAGATTGGATTAGTTGGAGGCTTTGTCATAGCTGTTTCGGTATTAAATTTGGCCAAAATATAGACGATTTAGTACGGACATGATTTCTTATGGCGTCTATTATCACAAGCTCTCCCACTTAAAAACACATTTATTTTCAAGGAAAATAATCACTGACAATAAATGTCCTCGATGTTGTGATTTCGAGATTCCGAAGAAACATAGATTCATCTTTTTTCCCATTGTCCTTATGCTCAAATGATATGGAGAAAGTTGGGTATTTTAATTACTAAATTTCGTCTCCTCAAGACAATGTTAGATTTTTGATATCAAGCTACAATAATTTTGATTCTACATCAGCACAAATACTTGCCGTTTCATATCCTTTGGCATATTTGGAAAAGCAGAAATATGCCTATTTTTCAAAATAAGGAAACTCTGTTGACTCTCTACTCCAAAACTGTCAAGATGATGTTCAAGTGTAACTATGTTCAATGGAGAAATTCAATGAACAACATACTCCCTGAAATGTCATTTTTAACAGGCGCTGGAAAAGTCCGCAGTAGGGATGGGTCAAATATAACTATGATGCTGCCCATAAAGATGGAAATGCGACTTCAGGTTTAGGGTGGATTGTACGAAATGATTTAGGGTTTTTCCTCCATGCTGGTATGGGTAAATTCCAAGGAGGATAAACAGTTATTGAAGCAGAATTGTCGGCTTTGATATGGGCTCTCCAATCTTCATGGTCGTTCGGATATCGTAAGGTTATTTTTGAAGGAGATAATTTAGCCTTAAATATGCTCCCCAAATAGTGCCGTGTTAATTTACGATGTTATCATTACATTCATACAATTAACCAATGAATTCTAAAATTTGATGCTATCTAGTTTCTTCATCAACCACACTCAAGTAATGAAGTTGCTGATGCATTGGCAAGGCTCAATATTTTTTTTTGTCACTTTGGTTAACACCGCAATCCTTTTTGGTTAGAATACACCGTTTGGGTCTTCAAACCAAAACGGTATCGAGGTGCTAATGTGTGAAAAGATCGAGTTCCTTTTCCTGGCTTGCTTTGCTAGTGCGTCCGCGTGTGCGTTTCTCTCCCTGTCTACATGATGCAAGGAGAACTCAGGAAATTTTGTTCGTAGCTCCTCAATCTCTTCTATCTCTGCAGCGAATCCTGGCCAATTCTCCTTGTCCGCGATAATGCTAATTAGGTCTGTTGAATCTGTGTAGAACTTGTTGCAGTAGCGCCTCTGCTTGTGCAAACTTGCCATCGCCCAGCGCATGCTTTGGAATTCCATGTGAAGAGGTGTTTGTCCTCTGTAGGTGCTCTTCATACCCATCAGGTCGCTTGTACCGTCCTGAAGTTTGAGGATCCACCCCAGACCAGACGTCGTTTCCCCCTCTTTCCATGATCCGTCCACGTAACACTCGAATGGCGAGGTACTCTGGATGTTATTGTCGGGAGTTACCTCTTTTGAATCTTTTGTGTGATCCTGGGCACTCTATTCTTTTGCTCTAAGCCAAAACTCACTTTCGTGTCTCGCTTTTTCCAATGTGTCCATGGCCGTGCGGCTTACATTGTTGTATATCTTGTCATTGCGGGCCTTCCATATGTACCATAGTATCCATGGGAAACGGTGTAGGTCTGACTCCGTGTGACTTACTTCTGGCGTTCGCCAGAGTAGGTAATCGAAGTTCCCATAGATACTTTCGAGGGGGAAAGTTGCCGGCACTGAGGGGATATGTGCTAGGGCCCATGCCTATCGTGCCGGCGGGCATAGAAACAGTGTGTGGTTAATACTTTCTGCCTCATGGCCACATATTTCACAGGTGGAGTCCTCTCTAATATGTCGTCTCTAGAGGCAACCATATGTAGGTAGAGCCCCTGACAATGCTTGCCATAGGAAATGTTGAATTTTCCTTGGAGTACGTTGTTTCCAAATTGCCTCTTTCAAAGGGTTTATGGATGGTCTCTGGTTCAGGAGGTGGTTTTTTGTTGCCCCCCACCTCTGAAGGGTCTCATATCCTGATTTGACTGTGTAATCTCCTGTTTTGGTGAAGTGCCATATGTACTGGCTTTGGTTCTGCCGGGTTGGTCTAGTAATGGACGAGATCAGCCTCACATCCCCTTCAGGAAAGTGCTTCCTCAGTTCTTGAAGAGTCCATCTCCCATTCACGTCATTGACTAAATCCAGGATCCTTAGGTCTTGCCGATGAGCCTGGTTAAGCTTTTTGGCGGTCGGGGAAGGGTGTCTGGGACCCATGGGTCCACCCAAACGTCCACCTCGTTTTCTACACCGATAGTCTTCCTTTTGCCCTTCTCTATGAGGTCCTTTGTGGACATGATACTTCTCCATTCATATGAGGGCCTATATGGTTTCTTGGCGTGGAATGCATTGCAGTTCTTATAGTATCTTCCCTTCAGGACTCTTGCTAGGAGTGATTGTGGGGATTTTCCCAATCGCCAGAGCTGTTTTGCTAGTAGGGCTTTGTTGTAGTCGCCCACCTGTTTGAAGCCTAATCCCCCCTCTGCTTTAGGGAGGCATAACGTTTCCCAGGATTTCCAGTGGATGCCTGGCGTAGAGTCTCCTCTAGCCCACCAGAAACTGCTGATTGCACTTGTGATCTTTCTGCACAGTGATTTTGGGAGTAGGAAACATGACATCACATATGTCGGGATGGCCATTGCGACTGCTTTAATCATGATTTCCTTCCCCCCACGCGAGAGTAGTCTCGTCGACCATCCATTGATTCTCCGATTGATTTGGTCTTTGACGTATGCAAAAATTGATGCTTTTGATCCCTTGAGGTTGTCCGGGATTCCTAGGTACTTCCCTATACCCCCCACAGTCAGGATTCCCATTGCCATCATTATTGTTGTTTGAATTTCTTTTGGCACCTTTGTTCCAAATACGATGGTTGATTTATGATAGTTGATTAATTGTCCCGAGGCGTTGCAATAAGTGTTTAGGATCTTGGAGATTCTGTCACCTTGATCCATGGAGGCGTTGCAATAAGTGTTTAGGATCTTGGAGATTCTGTCACCTTGATACATGGAGGCTTCGCAGAAGAACAGGCTGTCATCTGCGAAGAGGAGGTGTGTAATTGGAGGGCTTGACCTCGCCACCTGGATTCCTTTGATGTGGTTGGACCTTTCCTCCGCTGTTAGGCTTGCTATCAAGGCCTCGGTGCATAAGATGAACAGGTATGGGGATAGGGGGTCTCCCTGACGCAGGCCACGTGTTGGTGTTATGTTCCCTTTTGGAGTGCCATTGATCAGTACCCGATATGTCACAGTCGTTACGCAATTCATTATCCAGTCAGTCCACCTTTTTGAGAAGCCTAGTTTCGTCATAAGTGCTGCTAGGAAAGTCCATTCAACTCTGTCGTATGCTTTACTCATGTCTGTCTTGATTGCCATGAACTTTGTTTGGCAATTCTCCTTGGTGTTGAGGGCGTGGAATACCTCTTATGCTATCAGCATGTTGTCCGAGATAGCTCGACCTGGTACGAATGCCGATTGTGTCTCTGAGATCAGCGCCGGTAGTATTTCCTTCATCCTATTGCATAGCACTTTGGATATTATCTTGTAGCACACGTTGCATAGGCTGATTGGTCTGAATTCAGACATCAGCCGAGGCTTCTCTTTTTTGGGAATCAGGCATATGTTTGTTTCATTGAGTCTCGGGTCGAAATTCCCTTCCATCATAAAATCTGCTATCAATTTCAGCATATGGTCGCTCAGCATGTTCCAGAACCTTTGGAAGAACATGGCTGTCATCCTGTCTGGCCCCGGGGCCTTCTCCGGGTTCATGCTAAATAGTGCCTCCTTGATTTCCTCCTTTGTTACTATGCGTTCTAGCCAGGAATTCATCTCTGACGTGACCCTCCGGGGTAGATGTGTCAGAGAACTTTCCAACTCTCGGACTTGCGAGGTTGAGAATAGATTACAAAAGTATTCTACCGCAATCGCTTCCACTTTGGCCTCCTTCTCCACCCACACACCTTGGCTGTCTACGAGCCCTACGATGCGGTTTCTTGCCCTTCGCTGCTTAGTGCATGCGTGGAAGAATATGTTGTTTTGGTCGCCTTCTTTCAGCCATATCGCCCGACTCTTCTGTTGCCAGTAGATTTCGTCCTCTCTCATTGCACTACATAGTTGTTGTTTTAGTGCCATTATCTCCTCCGTGGACGTTGTGTCCATCGATTGTGCTTCCTCTAGCTTCGCTTTCATTTCGTCTATTCGTGGTGCTATTTTCAGCATTTCTCGTCTCCTCCACTTGGAGATTTCGTGGCGGCATCTGCTTATTCTACTTGTTATCGACTGGTCGTGGTCTACTGTGGAGCCAATCCATCCTTCCTGGACTGTCGATGCGAAATTGGGCTTCGTTATCTAGCGCTTATCGAACCGAAAGCTGTGGGACCTCTTTCCTGGCCGGGCTAAGATTTTTACCCAGACAGGCCGATGGTCAGATCCCCAGAACCTTAAATATTCTATCTTTGTGTGTGAGAAGATATTGTGCCATTCCTCGTTTCCCATAGCTCTGTCGAGTCTACAGCAGACCACGGTTGACACTCTTCGGCCAAACCATGACAAACAGTTCCCTTTGTAGGGAAAATCGGTCATACCGAAGTTCTCGCTCATTAGACGGAAGTCTAAGAACGAACTCTCTGGACGGTTTACTCCGCCCGATTTTTCATGGTTGCCATAGATTGAATTGAAGTCTCCAATCATTAGCCAGGGATCCGTTCTGGACGAACTTATTCTGGTGAGTTTTTCCCAGACGTTGGCACAGAGATTTGGTATAGGGTCTCCGTAAACGAACGATATAAAAACTTTATTACCATCAATCATAGCTAGTACATCGATGATATTTTTATTCGAAAATAAAACTTTAACATGAAACTCCGCTAGTGCCATCAAGGCGAGGCCTCCTCTACGCCCTATTGGATCTACCGTAAAAAGAAAATCATAACCTAAATGGGCTTGCATATCTTGTATGAAGTCCTTATTCTGCTTGGTTTCCATAAAAAAAGTATCCCCGGGAACAACGATTTCCGTAGCTCCCGCAATCGACGAACTGCCAAGAAACTCCCCACTCCTTGGCAGTTCCAGCTTAGGATCATCAGGCATCCTCCGATGGCCTCTCCTGGGCCATCGGATTCTGGGGTTCCTCAGTCTTACCCTTTTTTTGAGGGTCTGCCCCTGAGGGAGGCTTCTGTGGGGATTTGTCTTTCCCCTTTGCAGTTTTGCCGAATGTCTTGGCTTCACCGAAGTACATTACCGTGTGCTTCTTGATAGTGCTGGCCTGATATGGACTTTTCCCGATTTTCTTCCTTGCATGGAGCGTCTTGGTTATCCGTGAGTCCAGCCTCTTTGTGGTTCTTTTTTCCATTCTTCTGTCCTTCCCGGCAAGCATTTCCCTCATAGGCGAAATGATCTCCTTAGGGTTTATGGTTCCCTCGGAGCCTACCTGGAATTGGGGGAGCACCGTGTTTTCTGGTAGGGCGCCGTACTGATTCGATGATGATCCTCGCATGATCCTCCTGTTTTCCTTGCGTGCTTCCTCTTCCGTCCCTTTGTACCAAGATGACCTTTTCAGATCTTTTTTCTGGTCCATGTTACCTCCTTTTTTCAGGCCTTGGAGCCTGTCCAGCGCGGATCGGACAGGATTTTCGTCCCTGGTCGGGGCTCCGCCGCAAGGGCTCACATTTCTTTTTGGGTCTTCGAATCTTAGCGCCCTCCTCACAGGCGGGTTTGTCCCTCTGGTTCTTATAGATTCCCTCAGATCCTCTCTTCTGGGGGGTCTGTCCCTATTTCTGGGTGGTTCCGCTAGGTATCGTTCAATCGGTGATTCTCCTTCCCTTCTCGGGGGGGGGGGGGGGGGGCCGGTGGTGGTAGCGGCGCATCATCTCCGGCTCCAGGTCGGCCTTGTTTGTTGGGGCAATGCCGTTCGTCGTGTGTTATTCGGTAGCACCGGTCGCTAAACTTGGCCAGCCTTTCATAGTTGAACGTTACCGTGACTATATCTCCGTTCGCGAATTGCAAGTCCCTTCGTATTGCAATAGCTCACCCATTGCCTGCCCAATGTCCATAATTGTTTCTTCTGCCCAGTAGTGTGTTGGTATTCCCACGATTTTCACCCAGAATGGTATAGTGTTGGGGAAGTCAGGCCTTACACTCGGGACCCATCTTTCCAGCGCGGTCATCCATTGGTCAAAATGGTATGGCCGTTTTTCCAACACGGACAATATGTCCTCCTCCAAATTGACCCGGAACATGAACCTTCCCTGTCCTAGATCTTGGCCCTGGACACGCCCCTCACACTGCCAGATTGATGGTAGAAGGCTGATGAATGTCCGTACCGTGTGCCCTTGGAGGGTCATATTCAGGATCCTTCCCACGAGCGTTGTTTCAAACCTTTTCAGGACCGCGGAGTTGTCGAAGGCCCGTATCTTTATTGGGCTGGATTTCCTCAATCCTGTGCTGTTTTTTGACACTAGTCTTCCGGAGATTGTCATACCCGAGTGTGGAATGAGTGTTTGTGTTTGGATTAATTTGATTTTTGAATACCAGTCCGGTTTGCCCAATTTGGATTGGGCCTGTGTCCGGTTTACTGATTTCCCGGTTTTGGTGTAATAACCGGTTCGGTTTTCTTCCCGATTTCCCACTTCCTTCCTCCGGTAGCTTTCTCCGCCTGTTATCGAACAGCGCCGGCGAATCGGACCTCGGAGGCGCCTGCTGGGTTTCCGGCGATGTCTTTCTGGAACGGTGTGGGAGCCGCGGTGAACTCCTGCTTGTTCTGCGGTGGGGAGAGGGATTAGAGGAGAGGGGATTTTTGAGAGGGATGAATTTGGAGGTGGGTTGCGATTGAGGGTGAAAGGATCCTTATATATGCTGAGATTTTGCGCCATTATCGGCGAAATCCCACTGTTATCGCGATCCCCATGGTCGATTAAGGGAAGAAGCTCGACTGTGTAGATTCTGACCGGATTAGTGTGCGTTACTCCACTTTCCGAAAGTGATTTCGGCAAGGATCTTGCCGTGAATCTCGTCCCGTTCTGCTTCTGCGAGGAGAGAGGGTCATCTTCCGTTATTGTGAGATCCCCTTTCCATTTTCGATGCGATTCGAGTGAATAAACCCGCATCACCGGCGTGATTGAGGGAAGGGCAGTGGCGGACAGTTTTCGTGTCCTTCCTCCGAGGTGTGATCCCGGCGGTGCCCAGTTTGGGCCCGGAGAACCGACGTAACGGGCCATCCGTTACTCCTGGATTATTCCGTAACGGCCCGAATTCAAAAATGCTCTCGAGAGCATTTCGGCAAGGCTCAATATTATCATCGGCCGATTGGAGTTTATTGATATTTGTCCATCTTTTTTACGATCTGTTGTAATTCACAATATTTCTGATTAATAAAATTATTATGTTGGAAAAAATGATCATTCTAAACTTATCACTAGTGCTTCTAAAGTAAAGGCTTATAAATCAAGAATAATGCATGGCATCACGTAGTTTGGGATACATTGGATTACTTGGAGGCTTTGTAGTTGCTCTCTCAGTCTCAAATGGTGTCACACTATGGAAAACTGAGCTAGATTAACGTGGGAGTTGAACTCATGCAATTTTGAGCTCTAAATCAAAAGTTAAAGACGATTTAGTGCAAACATGTCAAATTGATCAGCTAGTTAAAATGATCATTCTAAACTGATCATTAATGAAGCATAATGCATGGCATCACACATTTTCGGATAGATTGGACTTCTTAGAATTTTTTCGTAGCAATTTCGGTGTTAAATTTTCTCACAATATAAAAAACAGAGATAGCTCAATAGGGGCGTTGGATTCGTGTCATTCTGAACTCTAAATCAAAAGTTACGGAAAATTTAGTGCCGACATGTCAAGTTGATTAGCCAATTAAAATGATCATTCTAAACTGATCATTGGTGCTCCTTGAGTAAAGTCTTATAAATGAGGCATAATGTGTGGCATTAGACATTTTGGGATACATTGGATTACTTGGACGCTTTTTCGAAGCTCTTTCAGTCATAAATGTTGTAGCAATATAGAAAATTGAGCTAGGTTGACGTGGGCGTTGCACTTATGTCATTTTGAGCTCTAAATCAAAAGTAAAGACGATTTAGTGCATACATGTAACTTGATCAGCAAGTTAAAATGATCATTCTAATTTGATCATTAGTGCTCCTTCAGTAAAGGCAAAAAATGAAGCATAATGCATGGCATCCCACAGTTTGGGATAGATTTGATTACTTTGAGGATTTGTCGTAGATATTTTGTCTTAAATTTTGTCACGATATATAAAATTGAGCTAGTTTAACGTTGGCGTTGGATTTGTGTAATTTTGAACTCTAAATCAAAAGTTACATACGATTTAGTGCGCACGTGTCTAGTTAATCGGCCGGTTAAAAGGATTATTTTAAACTGATCATTGGTTCTCCTTGAATAAAGGTTTATAATTGAAGCATAATGCATAGCATCACGCAGTTTGGGATACATTGGACTAGTTGGAGGATTTTTCGTAGCTCTTTCAGTCACAAATGTTGTCACAATATGGAAAATTGAGCTCGCTTGACGTGGGCGTTGGATTCATGTCATTTTGAGCTCTAAATCAAAACTTAAACACGATTTAGTGTGGACATGTCAAGTTGATCAACAAGGTAAAATGATCATTCCAAAATGATCATTGGTGCTCCTTGAGTAAAGGCTTAAAAATGAAGCATAATGCATAAGATCACGTAGTTTGGGATAGATTGGATTACTTGGAGGCTTTCTCATAGCTATTTCGATCTTAAATTTTGTCACAATATATAAAATTGAGATAGCTTATCATGGGCGTTGGATTCATGTCATTTTAAACTCTAAATCAAAAGTGACGGATGATTTAGTGCAGACATGTCAAGTTGATCGACGAGTTAAAATAATCACTCTAAACTAATCATTGGTTCTCATTGAGTAAAGGCTTATAAATGAAGCATAATGCATGGCATCATGCAGTTTGGAATACATTGAATTACTTGGAGGATTTGTAGTAGCTCTTTCAGTCTCAGTTGTTGTCACAATGTGGAAAATTGAGCTAGCTCTAAATCAAAAGTTAAACACGATTTAGTGCGGACATGTAAAGTTGACCAGCTAGTGAAAATGATCATTCTAAAGTAATCAATGAAACATAATGTATGTCATCACGCAGTTTGTGATAGATTGGATTACTTGGAGGCTTTATCATAGCTATTTCGGGCTTAAATTTTGTCACATTATAGAAAATTGAGCTAGGTTAACATGGGCGTTGGATTCGTGTCATTTGGAACTCTATATAGAAAATTAAAGATAATTTGGTGCAGACATGTCAAGTTGATAGGACAGTTAAAATGGTCATTCTAAACTGATCATCTTCAGTAATGGCTTATAAATGAAGCATAATGCATGGCATCACGGAGGTTGGGATAGATTGGATTACTTGGACTCTATGTCGTAGCTATTTTGGTCTTATATTTTCTAACAATATAGAAAATTAAGCTAGGTTATCGTGAGCGTTTGATTTGTGTCATTTTGAACTCTAAATCAAAAGTTACGAACGATTTAGTGCGGACATGTCAAGTTAATCGGCCAGTTAAAATGATCATTCTAAACTTATCATTCGTACTCCTTGTGCAAAGCCTTATAAATGAAGCATAACGCATGACATCACACAGTTCGGGATACGTTGGATTACTTGGAGGCTTTCTAGTAGCTCCTTCAGTCTCAACTGTTGTCACAATATGGAGAATTGAGCTAGATTAACGTGGGCGTTGAAATCATGTCATTTTGAGCTCTAAATCAAAATTAAAGACGATTTATTGCGGACATGACAAGTTGATCAGCTAGCACTACAAGAAAACAGCGATTTTGCGACCACGCAAGTGATCACAATGTAGTTGCAAATTTGTAGTCGCAAATCTATGTAGTCACAAATCAGTCGCAATTTTGCGACTGATTTGCGACCATAGTAATAGTGGTACAATTTCCGACTGATTTGCGACCAATCATTGGTGACTACTTTTGCTACTACTTTGCGACTGGTTTTCAGTAACAAATTTTGCCACTACTTTGCGACTACGTATGTGGTTGCAAAACCCGTAGTCATGAATCAGTAACAAAAATTTATGACTGATTTGCGACTATAATGGTTCATGTGGTCGCAAATCAGTCACAAAATTTAGTAACTCAATTGCGAATACATATTATACTCAGTCGCAAATCAGTCACAAATAATTACGACTGATTTGGGACTAATTATAAAATATTCAGAAAAAATTATGTAGTCACAAATTGGTCTCAAAAATTGAGACTGATTTGGGACTGATTTGCGAGTACGACGGAATTAGATTTTTTTTTAAAAAAATTAATTAAAATATTTTGAAATTAAAACTAAAAATAATTATTAAAAATAATAATTTTTAATATTAAGTTCAAAATATTTAATTAATTATTATTTTTAAAAACTATTAATTATTATTAATATTATTCATTAATAAATAATAAATATAATATTTAATATTAAATATAAAATATTTTGTTATATTAATTATTTTATAGATCGTCTTCCACGACCTATCATCGAACTACCCCTACTTGCCATTTGTGTGTTTGTGGTTTTGGATTGGGAGAGATTTTATAAGTGTTTATAGAGGTTTTAGAAATTAGGAATGTTTGAATTGTGAAAAATGAGGGAAAACCGTCACGTATTTATAGAATCTTTTTGCGACCACGCATGTGGTCGCAAATCAGTGGCAAACTTCGAAATTAATGACGTGGTCGCAAATCAGTGGCAAATTTGCGACTGATTTGCGACCACCAAATAATTTGGTGGGAATCGAAAACTTTCAAACTCCCACGGTTAAGTTATTCGAAAAAAACATTGTGGTCTCAAAGCAGTGGAAAATTTGCCACTGATTTGCGACCACAGTTAATCTATTCAAAAAAACATGTGGTTGCAAATCAGTGGCACTGATTTGCGACCACGTTAATTTATTTAAAAAAATTATTGTGGTCTCAAATCAGTGGCAAATTTGCCGCTGATTTGTGACCACGGGTAATTTATTCGAAAAAAAATATGTGGTTTTAAATCAGTGGCAAATTTGCCACTAATTTGCGAGCACGGTTAATTTATTCGAAAATAACATGTGGTCGCAAATCAGTGTCAAATTTGCGACCATGGTCAATTTATTCGAAAAAACATTATGCTCTCAAATCAGTGGCAAATTTACCACTGATTTGCGACCACGGTTAATTTATTCATAAAAACATGTGGTTGCAAATCAGTGGCAAGTTTGCTACTGATTTGCGACTACGGTTAATTTATTCGGAAAAAACATGTGGTCGCAAATCAGTGGAAAATATGCCACTAATTTGCGACCACGTTTAATTTATTCGAAAAAAACATCTGGTCGCAATGCAGTGGCAAATTCGCCACTGATTTGCGACCACAGTTAATTTATTCGGAAAAAAACATGTGGTCGCAAATCAGTGGCAAATTATCCACTGATTTGCGACCACGTTTAATTTATTCGAAAAAAACATGTGGTCGCAAAGCAGTGGCAAATTTGCAACTGATTTGCGACCGCGGTTAATTTATTCAAAAAAATGTTGTTCCAAATGTTGTCCCAGTAAGAAAAATTGAACTAGCTTAACGTGAGCATTGGATTCGTGTCATTCTGAACTCTATATCAAAAGTTACAGACGATTTACACAACAAAAAAACAAGGAATTTGCGACCACGAATGTGGTCGCAAAGTGGTCGCACAATCTTGTTTCAAATGTTGGAGGCCTTGGTACGGAAGGAGTTTGACACCGTCTGATACATTGGATTACTTGGAGGCTTTTTCCATAACTAAATCAGTGGTTAGGGAAAATATGTGAAAAATGCAAATAGAAGTTGTATATGTGAAAAATATTTAGGGAAAATATGAATTTACCCTATGTGATCGCAAATCAGTTGCTATTTTGCGACTGATTTGTGACTACAGTTCAAATTTTGATCTTGTGGTCGCAAATCAGTCGCTATTTTGCGACTGATTTGTGACTGCAATTCAAATTTTGATCTTGTGGTCTCAAATCAGTGGCAATAATTGTGACTCATTTGCCACCACATTCTCATTGCAGTGGCAAAGTGGTGGCAAATTAATCACAAATAATACTCTAAACCCTAAATTTTTTGATTTTGGTAAATAAATTAAATTATATAAGATTGATAACTTCATTATAAGTTGTACAAACTACAATTACTAAGAAAACAACAACATTTATGAAATTTACCAAATTTACAAATCATTTACCTAAAACACTTAACACCTTTCCTTAACCGTATACCTCTTATATACATTTCAATTGTTGTCTAAATTTTAAATAAATACAAATATGATTTTGTATATATGTGGTCATTTATAATGGTTAGTACTTACCTAAAAATGCAAATAGAAGTTGTATATGTAGAAAATATTTACGGAAAATATGAATTTACCCTATGTGGTCGCAAATCAGTCGCTATTTTGTGACTGATTTGTAACTGCATATCAAATTTTGATCTTCTGGTCGCCACTGATTTGTGACCACAAGTAATAATTGTGACTTATTTGCCACCACAATCTCAATGCAGTGGCAAAGCGGTGGCAAATTAGTCACAAATAATACCATAAACCCTAAATTTTATGATTTTGGTAAATAAATTGAATTATATAAGATTGATAACTTGATTATAAGTTGTAAAAATTTCAATTAATAAGAAAACAACAACATTTACCAAATTTACCAAATTTACAAATCATTTACCTAAAACACTTAACACATTTTCTTAACCTTATATCTCTTATATACATTTCAAATGTTCTCTAAAATTTAAATGAATACAAATATGACTTTGTATATATGTGGTCACTTGTAATGGTTAGTACTTACATAAAAATGCAAATAGAAGTTGTAAATATGAAAAATACTTAGGGAAAATGTGAATTTACCCTATGTGGTGGCAAATCAGTCGCTATTTTGCGACTGATTTGTGACTGCAGTTCAAATTTTGATCATGTGGTCGCAAATCTGTGGCAAAATTTGCCACTGATTTGTGACTGCAAACACCAGTCGCAAAACAGTCGCAACTTAGTCTCTTAGTGGTTGCGTATTACGACCAATATGCAACCACATGTTTTAGTCTCTTAATGTTGTCATGCAATAGAAAATTAAGCTAGCTTAACGTGGGCATTTGATTCATGTTATTCAAAACTATAATTGAAAAGTTACGGATGATTTAGTTTGTATATGTCAAATTGATCATCTAGTAAAAAATTATCATTCTAAACTGATCATTGGTGCTCCTTGAGTAAAGGCTTATAAATGAAGCAAAATGCATGGCATAACGCATTTTGGGGATACATTGTACTACTTGGAGGATTTTACGTAGCTCTTTCAGTCTTAAATATTGTCATAGTATGGAAAATTGAGCTAGATTAACATGGGCATTGGACAATTGTCATTTTGAGCTCTAAATCAAAAGTTAAATATGATTTAGAGCAGACATATAAGTTGATCAGCTAGTTAAAATGTTCATTCTAAGCTGATTATTGGTGCTCCTTTAGTGTAGGCAATAAATGACGCATAATGCATGGCATCACGCAGTTTGTGATAGATTGGATTACTTAAAGGCTTTTTTGTAGCCATTTCGGTATTAAATATTGTCACAATAAAGAAAATTGAGCTAGCTTAATGTGGGCGTTGGATCCGTGTCATTCTAAACTCTAAATCAAAAATTAAAGATGATTTAGTGCAGACATTTATGTAGATCAGCTAGTTACAATGATCATTCTAAACTGATCATCGGCACTCCGTAAGCAAACGCAATAAATGAAGCACAATGCCTGACATTACACAATTTGCGGTAGATTGGATTACTTGGAGGCTTTGTCGTTGCGATTTCGGTCTTAAATTTTTTCATAATATAGAAAATTGAGCTAGCTTAACGTGAGCGTTGGATTCGTGCCATTCTAAACTATAATTCAAAAGTTACGGATGATTTAGTGCGGGTATGTCAAGTTGATCGCTCAGTTAAAAATTATCATTCTAAACTGATCATTGGTGTTCCTTGAGTAAAGGCTTATAAATAAAGCATAATGCATGGCATCACATATTTTGGGATATATTGGATTACTTGGAGGGTTTTTCGTAGCTCTTTGAGTATCAAATATTGTCATAGTACGGAAAATTGAGCTAGCTTAACGTGGGTGTTGGACTCTTGTCATTTTGAGCTCTAAATCAAAAGTTAAATACGATTTAGTGGGGACATATAAGTTGATCAGGTAGTTAGAATGTTCATTCTAAACTGATTATTGGTGCTCCTTGAGAATCATAATGCATGGCATTATGCAGTTTGTGATAGATGGGATTATGAATCATAATGCATGGCATCATGCACTTTGTGATAGATGGGATTATTTGAATCCCAAGATACAAATTTTGATCATGTGGTCGCAAATCAGCCGCATATTTGCGACTGAGTTACGACCACCTGTAATATTTGTGACCAGTTTGCCACCACATTCCCAATGTGGTGGTAAAGTAGTCACAATTAGTGCTATAAAACCTACATATGGTTTTTGTGAATGCATTGAATTATATAAGGATCAAATGTCAAAAATACATAAAACTTCAAATATATTAATTACATCTCTTCGCCCTCGTCATCATCCAAAGATGAAATATTAAACTTGATTAGCTTGAGAGGCTGGTACATCATAATTAATGAAATGTAAATTAGTTATATATAATATATAACGAAATTAATTTATATAATTTTATGTACGTAATACATATAAATTTACATATATTTATAGTTATTTATTTATGTACGTACATAGTATAAATGGTTCATATTTGTAGTATTTTCCCTTATAATATACATGTCAATTAATTAAACATACATAATCTCGAACCCATATGTGGAACTCTTCCTCTCTTTTCGATGAAATGTCATCTTCCGAAAGATATGGATACGTACAACAAATGTGATCTTCAAACATGCTACAAAATTAAATATGAAAAACTAATATATATTGTTTGATTTCAATAAAATTGTAATGTCATCTTCCGAAAGATAAATGCAATTGTTTTCATAGTATTTTCCTCTCTAGAAGTTGAAAATATTCACAATTCCGCAAAACATAGGCATGTGCATATTTGTATTCGTTTTCGGAGAGCCATATTCTTTACATTTACCACTTCGAAAACCAATGTGAGTAAGTATATCCGGCACTCCGGGATCCGGATATACATGGACGTCACCTTCATCGAATCTTGTAGACATGTATATATATATATTATACACGATATTCATCACGTAAATTTAATTAGTTACCCTGCATAATAAAATAATTAATTAATAAGCAAAAGAATTTATGAATCATTCATATATGATTCAACAATCGACCGTGCATCATATCGTTTGGTCTTATATTTTGTCAAATTGAGCTAGTTTAACGTGGGTTGCATTCGTGTCATTCTGGACTCTAAATCAAAATATACGGACGATTAAGTGTGGACATGTCAAATTGATCGGCCAGTTAAAATCATCATTCTAAACTGATCATTGGTGATCCTTGAATCAAGTCTTATAAATGAAGCATATTGCATGGCATCACACATTTTGAGATAGATTGGATTACTACGAGGCTTTCCTGTAGATATTATGGTCCTAAATTTTGTCACAATATAGAAAATTAAGCTAGCTTAACTTGGGCATTGGATTCTTGTCATTATGAACTCTAAATTAAACGTTATGGACGATTTGGTGTGGACATGTGAAAATTATCGGACAGTTAATATGATCATTTTAAACTGATCATTTGGGTCCTTTAGTAAAGTCTTATAAATGAAGCATAATGTATGGCATCATGCAGTTTTGGATAGATTGCATTACTTTGAGGCTTTGTCTAGCTCTTTCAGACTCAAATCTTGTCACAATATGGAAAATTGAGCTATCTAAACGTGGGTGTTGGATTCATGTCAAGTTGATAGGCCAGTTAAAATTATCATTCTAAACTGATCATTGGTGCTCCTTGAGTAAAAGTTTATAAATGAAGCATAATGCATGGCTTCATGCAGTTTGATATAGAATGCATTACTTTGAGGCTTTCTCTAGCTCTTTCAGTGTCAAATGTTGTTAAAATTGTTGTTAAAATATGAATATTGAGCTAGCTTAACGTGAGTGTTGGATTCATGTCATCTTGAGCTTTAAATAAAAAGTTAAAGACAATTTATTGTGGACATGTCAAGTTGATCATCTAGTTAAAATGATCATTCTAAACTGATCGTTGGAGCACAATGAAAGAAAGGCTTATAAATGAACTATATTGCATAGCATTACGCATTTTGAGATAAATTGAATTAATTGGATGCTTTGCCGTAGCTGTTTCGGTCTTAAAGTTGTTCACAATATAGAAAATTGAGCTAGATTAACGTGGGTGTTGGATTCTTTTCATTCTGAACTCTAAAACAAAAGTTACAAACGATTTAGTGTGGACATGTGAAAATTATCGGCCAGTTAAAATGATCATTCTAAACTGATCATTGGTGCTTCTTCAGTAAAGGATTATAAATGAAGCATCATGCAGTTTGGGATAAATTGCATTACTTTGAGGCTTTGTCTAGTTCTTTCCGTCTCAAATGTTGTCACAATAAGGAAAATTGAGCTAGCTTAACGTGGGGGTTGGATTCATGTCAATTTAATCGGCCAGTTAAAATGATCATTGTAAACTAATTATTGGTGCTCCTTCAGTAAAAGCTTATAAATGAAGTATAATGCTTGGCATCATTTAGTTTGGGATAGATTGCATTACTTTGAGGCTTTGTCTAGCTCTTTCAATCTCAAATGTTGTCACAATATGGAATATTGAGCTAGCTTAATGTTGGCGTTGAATTTATGTAACCTTGAGCTCTAAATAAAAAGTTAAAGACAATTTAGTGTGGACATTTCAAGTTGATAAGCTAGTTAAAATGATTATTTTTAATTAATCATTGCTGCTCTTTGAGTAAAGGCTTATAAATAAAACATAATGCATGACATCAAACATTTTGGGATAGATTGGATTCTTGTATGCCTTGTCGTAGCTATTTTGGTCTTTAATTTTGTCACAATATAGAAACTTGAGCTATCTTAACGTGGGCGTTGGATTCGTGTCATTCTGAATTCTAAATCAAAAGTTACGGACAATTTAGTGTGGATATGTCAAATTGATCGGCCAGTCAAAATGATCATTCTAAAATGATCATTAGTGGTCGTTCTTTAATGGCTTATAAATGGAGCATAATGCATGGCATCTCGAAGTTTGGGATACATTGGATTACTGGTAGGCTTTGTCGTATCTCTTCCAGTTGAAATGTTGTCACAATATGGAAAGTTGGGTTGGGCATTGGATTCATTTCATTTTGAGCTCTAAATCAAAAGTGAAAAACAATTTTGTGCAGACATGTCAAGTTGATAAGCTAGTTAAAATGATTATTCTAAACTAATCATTGGTGCTCCTTGAGTAAAGGCCTATAAATGAAGCATAATAGATGACATCACGTATTTTGTGATAGATTGGATTACTTGGAAACTTTTTCGTTGCTATTTCGGTCTTAAATTTGTCACGGTATAGAAAATTGAGGTAGCTTAACGTGGGCGTTTGATTCTTGTCATTCTGAACTCTAAATGAAAGCTTATGGACGATTTAGTGTGGACATTTGAAATTGATTGGAAGTTAAAATGATCATTTGTGCTCCTTGATTAAAGCTTATCATTGAAGCATAATGCATAGCATCTCGCAATTTGGGATAGATTGAATGATGTGATCCTGATGAGGATCAAACCCCTGATAAACTCCAATGGTTGTGGAAGACTGGATGAATTGATTGAAGTTGCAAAATGGGTGCAATGATGGTGTAACTTGTGGATGTGTGAGCTCTTAAATGGATGGATCCTAGAACAAGTGGAAATGGATGATACTTCTCAAAGATGGTGGAAAATCTTTGGACTATCTCCTTGCTCTGTGTGAATATTAAAGGCCAGGCGTGGTGGGAAAGGGGTGAATAAAATTGAAACTTCCAAGGGTGATGAGGAATGAGAAAGTGTTCTAAAAATTCTTATTCAAGAGGATGATCAAACGAGTCTAAGAAGGAGATTCAGAAAGAAGGATACAAGAGAGTACTTATAGTAGTCTAGGAAATTGAAAATGACTCCCCAAATTCTACCAAATCATCAAAGGAAATACTTAGGGAATTACAAAGATAACTAAGAGAAAGACTAATATGTAAATAATGCTTTAACTTGATTCTTCCTCTTTTATTTCGTGGATGATGAGATAGAATGGACCTTGATTCACCAAGAGGTTGTGGTAAAGTACCTTGGGGTTGCCTCATTAAACACCTATCTTAGAAAACCCATTGGGACAAAACTAAGAATAGGGAAAAGGAGTACAATCTAAGGCTGGTGAGGTTTAGGTGGCTTGAATCACAACCAATGTGTTTGGATTAGCACACACTAAACTGGCCTGAATGAATGGTCTTGAGAAGGTTCTGTAGTGTTGTCTTAAGTTTGGCTTGCTTGGATTGGATAATGGGGCCATTGAAGATTTTTGGGCTTTCATCTCCAATATCCGCGCATTCTAGCTACTCCTTAGTATCTTTAGTGGCTTCTTCCTCCTCTGGTTCAAGCGGCTCCTTAGGTTGTGGTTCCTTGCTTGCCATGCTCACATCATCCTCCCCCAATTGAGAAGGATTTGACCTCAAATCTGTTTCATCTGCAAAATATGAAACCAAATCAGTAATATTGAAGCTTGAACTCATTTGGTACTTACCTTGAAGATCCAGCTGGTAGGCATTGTCATTGATCTTCTTGATGACTTTGATTGGGCCATCAGTCCTAGGCATTAGCTTGGATTTCCTTGCACTCGGAAATCTATCTTTGCAGAAATGGATCCACACCAAGTGCTGAGGGCATCAGATCGCCTGGCCGGACAGGAGATCAGAATGGCGGACCAGAATGCTTGCCCGAGACAGCTGGGCCATTAGGCGCGTCTACAGGTCCAAGCGGTACCGCCGGCCCTACGACCAGCCGGGCTGGACCGATCAACATTTCCGGCGGAGAGGCCCAAACCTCCGGCCAAACTGGCGGCGACGTGGATGACACCACTGGCCCAATTGGTGACGCCACTGGCTCCGGAATCAACCTGGCCGGCTCCGATGACAATTCGGCCAGCTCCTCGAACAGTCCAGCCGATCCAGCTGATTGCACCACCATTTCCACATCACACAAGGGGACTCGGATCAGCTAAGCTACCAGCTTCAAGGCATGAACCTGGATGAAGTCTCTACACCAGTGGTGCCACCAGGAGCAATGACAAGGAGCAGAACAAGGGCACTCTTCCACAAGTTCAGTTTGTGGGTAGACAAGCCCTAGAAGATGATCGACAAGGAGCTTTGGGCCAAAAGTACAAGGAAGAGTCCAAAGGCTTCTCAAGATTACAAAGGACTCCAGAGACGTGGGCTTTAGTGGCAAAAGAGGTCAGGGCCCAATGATTCATAACCCTACTCCAAGTCGAACACTAGGAGCTAGGCGCATGCAGGCCACAAGGTCGGCCACCTTCCATTTCTTGGCTGATAGGTAAGAATGGTAAGTTTTCAATTATACACTTGCCTTTTTCTGTTTTGCAGGGTAGGAATTAGAAGTTTTACATTTTTGAGTCAAGAACAATTTAGGTAGAAGTCCTTTTTCGGTATTGCCTTTTTGTAATTTTTCCTTGAGCACTTTTGTAAGTTTTCCATTTTTCTTTCTTTGAGTCGACCCTACAAGGTCAAGCTGCCAAGCATATTAATAAGGCTCCTTCAGCATTGTAGTTCGACAACTTTTTGATATTAATAAAGATAGAATTTTCTTCCTACGAGTTTTCTCTAAACTTGTGCGCTTAGAACCCTAGTCGAGACCAGCCCTCCTAGCTTCTAAGTTTGTGATTTATCACGAGGTTCATCACCCCTCTTGTAGTTCACTTCACCCCTCCATCCAATACCCACCAGAAAACCCCTATCCAGAAGCCTTAGGTTGAGTTTCTCACCTAATCTTCCCCAAGCAGCCCACACGTGTTACGGTCTTGATTCAAGGCTTGTATCACCAAGTCTCCTTCCTCAAATGCTAACTCCTTTCGGCCTTTATTGGCTTCTTGAGCATACATCTTAGTCTTATTTTCAATATTGAGCCGAGCCTTCTCATGAATTTGTTTAACCAACTCAGCCTTTTTCTTTCCACCAAGGCTTGTCCTTTCCCTCAAATATAAAGGCATTAGATCCAAAGGTGAGATGGGATTGAACCCATAAACAATTTCGAATGGTGAGTACTTAGAAGGAGTATGCCTAGCATGATTATATACGAATTCAACATGAGACAAGCATTCTTCCCAAGTCCTAAGCTTCTTTTTAATCAAAGCTCTCAACAAAATAGACAAGGTTCTATTAAATACTTCAGTTTGACCATCCGATTACGGGTGACAAGTTGTGGAGAAACAAAACTTAGTTCCTAGCTTAGACCAAAGTTTTTTTCGAAAAGTAACTAAGGAACTTAATGTCTCTATCTTATACTATGGTCCTAGGCATGCCATGAAGTTTAACTATCTCCTTAAAGAATAATCCAGCAATGTTAACGGCATCATCCGTCTTATGACAAGGAATAAAGTGAGCCTTTTGGGAAAACCTATCAACTACATCAAACACAGAATCCTTTCGAGTCTTAGTTCTAGGCAATCCAACAAAATAATCCATTGAAATATCATGCCAAGGGTGCAAAGGTATAGGAAGAGGGGTATACAAATGGTGCTTTTGATTTGTGGATTTGGTTTACTTGCAAGTTACACATCTTTGGCAAGCTTTCTCAACATCACTCTTAATGTGTTGCCAAAAGAAGTGTTCCTACAATACATTTAATGTCTTTGCCACGCCAAATTGACCATAAGACCACCTGAATGTGCTTCCTTAACAAACAAGTCTTGCAAAGAGGAGTTAGGTACACATAACAGATTATCATAAAACAATAAGCCTTCACTCTTAAAGTATTTTCCACTACCAAACTTCTAACAAGAAGCATAAATATCCTTAAAATCAGCATCAGTAGCATATAACTCTTTGATTTACTCAAACCCTATCAGTCTAACTTCTAAAGAGTTCAAGAGCACTACCTCCGAGAAAGAGCATCGGCTATTACATTCTCTTTACCTTTCTTGTATTTGATCACATAAGGGAAGGTCTCAATGAATTCAACCCACCTATCATGTCTTTTTTTCAGCTTTTGTTGCCCTTTGAGATGTTTGAGTAACTCATGGTATGGATGACAAACTCCTTGGGCCAAAGATAATGTTCCATGTTTGCAAGGCCCTCACAAGCGCATATAGTTCTTCACCATAGGTTGGGTAATTGAGTGTGGCCCCCTAATCTCCGGTTAAACCCCGCTAGGCCATGGAAGCTCCTTACTTCCCCAATATTCTTTGGACACAGCCACTCCTTAATCGCTTTTATCTTTTCATCATCAACCTCAATACCATCTGTACTCACAACAAAACCTAAGAAGACAAGGTTATCTGTTCCAAAAGTACATTTCTTAAGATTGGCATACAAGGTTTCCTTTCTAAGCACTTCAAAAAACTTTCTGAGGTGTTCTACATGATCATCTATGGTTCGGCTAAAAAATAGAATGTCTGTTTAGTTTGAAATGTAGTTTTGCACTCATCACCTTCTTTAATCCTAATTTGGTGATAACCACTCTTAAGATCTACCTTAGAGAAGATGCTAGAACCATGCAATATATCTAACATATCATCTAATCTAGGTATAGGATGGCGATAGTTTATAGTGATATTGTTGATGGCTCTGCAATCAACACACATTCTCCAGCATCCATCTTTTTTTGGGACAAGCAAAATAGGTACAACACACGGGCCCATACTTTCGTGAATATGTCCTTTCTCCATGAGTTCAATGACTTGCTGTTGAAGCTCATTGGTCTCCAAGGGGTTGCTTCTGTAGGCTGGCTGATGGTAAGAGATGCTCCTGGTAGAAATTCAATTTGGTGCTTAATTCCTCGGATTGGTAGTAAGCCTTGCGGGTGTTCCTCCGGAAACACATCTTTAAATTCCAGCAAAAGAAGTTGAATTTTGCTAGAAATGTCTTGCATAAATTTGTTAGTATGAAAGCATTCTTTAAGCACAAAGAGTAGGTGTGGTAAGTTACTTTGATACAAGCCTTGAATCAAGGCCGTAACACTCGCAGGCTGGTTGGAGAAGAATAGGCGAGAAACTCAGCCTTAGGCTTCTGGAATGGGGTTTTCTTGTGGGTATTGGGTGGTGGGGTGAAGTGAACCACACGAGGGATGGAAAATCTCGTGATAAATCACAACTTAGAAGCTAGGAGGGCTGGTCTCATCTAGGGTTCTTAGTGATAGAGTTTTGAGAGAAACACTCTAAGAAAAACTGCTCTCTTTATTAATAATAAAAAAAACTTGTCAAACTAAAATGCTGAAAGGAGCCTTATTAATATGCTCAGCAGCTTTGACCTTCTAGGGTCGACCCAAAAAGAAAAGGAAAAAAATACAAAAGTGCATAAAGGAAAGATTACAAAAGGGAATAACGGAAAAAGGACATCTACTTAAATGTTCTTGACTCAATAAATAGAAAACTACTAATTCAAACCCTGCAAAACATAAAAGGCAAGTATATAATTGAAAACTTACCTACTTACCATTCGGCGAAGAAATGGGAAGGTGGCCGACCTTTGTTACACGCGCTTTACTCTTCAATTTGGAGTAGGGTTACGGAGTGTTGGGCATTGACCTCTTTTGCCACGAGAGCCAAAGTCTCTAGAGTCATTTGAGATGTTGAGAAGCCCTTGGGTTCATCTTTGTACTCTTGGCCCAATATTCATTGTCGTTGGTCTTCTAGTAGCTTGTATACCCACAAGCTGAACTTGTGGAATAGTGCCCTTGTTCTGCTCTTTGTCATGGCTCCTGGTGGCACCACTGGTGTTAAGACTTCATCTAGGTTCATGCCTTGAAGCTGCTAGCTGATTTGATCCGAGTCTCCTTGTGTAGAGGTGGAAATGGTCGTGTGATAAGTTGAGCCGGCTGGGCCGTGTGTAGAGCTGGCCGAGTTGAAATCGGAGCCAGCCAGATTATTTTTGGGCTGGCGGCATCATCAGCTGGGCCGGAGGTGTTAGTCACGTCGCTGCCAGTTGGGCCAGAGGTTTGGGCCTCTCCGCCGGATAAGTTGGTCGGCCCAGTGATGAGGTCATCAGCCCAACCCCAGGCCAACTGCCCGGACCGGCCGGCCCAAGGAGCACAAAGGCCGCCAAATACGTGCAAAAGGATACATGGGTGTATCTTCATGAATCCAAGCTTAACCAACAAGCGGCCAGCCAAGACCAAACCTGGCCTATAATCCTGAGTCACAGAGGACACACGGCGACATGCAGCTCACCCAAAACAAGGCCAGATCAAGTCATGCACCATACATCAAATTCGAAATTTCGAAACTTTCCTTATATGAAAGTCTCCAAACGTTTCTTTGGCGACCAGGAGACTTTTTGATACTTCTAGGACTTCCCTTAAGCACTTCTAGAAGCTCAAACACGCCTTGGACCAGGCGGGTCCATCTGGCCTTCAAATGAACCGATTGGAGCCGTTTATGGCAAGTGAGATGGCCAACTGGTTTAATCACTTGCAAACCAAAATATGGCAAACAGGAGATATTATTAAGGCCCTAAGGAAGCCCAAAATAAACCTACCATGCACCAGCCACCAGAGGATCAGGCGAATCCCTTTCCTCCAAGACTTGCCATATATGGACCGAAGTGCACTTAATGTGTTCAGATTGCAATATCTCTATTCCTTGCAACTTGGGCACGTATTGAAGACTTTCCAAAGCATCCAGGATGTACCTAGACACATTACATTCGCCCCAAAGCTCTCAAGATACAAGCATATACACTTTCCTTGTTGGCCAAACTAGACATTAATGGCCAACAACCATATATTTTAAATGTATGATTTCCTTTTCTCCTTTTAGGTTTAGGACCATTGCTAGGAGCACTATATAAGCTCAGCACGACCTCATTGTAAAGATAGACCACCATTGAAATTAAATTTGAATACAAAGTATTTTCTTCAAAGCCTTGTCTTTGAGTCTTGTTCTTGTTCTTTAGAAATAAAGTGTGTGATTCACTTCCTTTCTATTGAAGCCACGGCCAGGTTAGTTTGAGAGATTCAAACTCCCTTGGTTCACCTTTGATCGTGTGATTCGATCAAAACCCTCTCCTTTTAGTTCCCTTGCCCGCTTAAGCCAAGAGAGATTCTCGGTCTTGCGAGTCACGGCCGTACCGCTTGTGAGATTGATATTCAATCTTACATCATTTGGTATCAGAGCTAAAAGCTCCTATCCCAGGTTGTGTTCATCCAACCTTTATCTTTTATCTTTTATGATTTTATTTTGCATTTTGTTATTTACATCTTATTGAAAAACCAAAAAAAACAAATATTTGTTCGTATTCTTCATTTGCATTGTTTCTTGTTGATTCTTGTTGATTGTTTTTGTCTCCTCTCATTTAAATCTAAAACCAAATCAAAAATTTGCATTTCATGTTTGCTTAATTTCGTCCAATTAAGAGAAAAAAACCCAAAAATATAAACATCACTTCATTTTGTTTGTTTTCCAATTTAGTTGCTAGTTAAGTTTTTTTTTAAAAAAAAAAGAAGAAAAGATTTATATAATATTCTTATTATTTTTCGTCCTAATTTAATACCAAAACAAAAAAAATATTGTCTTTTAATTTGTTTTTAAGTTAGTTGCCAAAAGTAACCAAAAACAAAAACCATAAAAATATTTTCTTGTGTTGATTTTCTTTTGGTACTACTTGTGTGTTAATACCAAATATTCACTCAAGTCTAGTTTCCTTATTTGTGTATTTCGACTTAAATCTATCTTTTTTCTTGTGCAAGGTACAAATTTAAAATATGGAGTATTATGAGGAAGAAAGTCCTTACCAATGCTTTGAAAAAAATTATTGTGATGAATGGCACCAAGACTTGTCCGATGTAGATGATTCCTATGGATATGAGACATGGCATGAAGACTATTCAAAATATGATTTTGACAATGAAACAGGAGTTGAAGAACTCGAACCAGAGCCACCAGACTACTATTCCACTGATAGAAGCTGGCTAAAGACAATCACACCTTGCCACTTCGCTGTGTCAAGCCGAGTGCCAACCTACACCACTCCAACTAGATCAAGGAATCGGACTAGTAAGGTATATATTTACAATTCCAAATCTCTAACCTTTTCAGGGTATAACAAGGACCCAGATGAATACCTCCAATGGGAAACAACATGAAACAATGGCTGCGCTCAAACAACATCCCCAAAGAAGAGAAGCTCTCATATGCCATTGATATGCTCGTTGGAGATGCCTATAATTGGTGGTTGAAAGAAAATGCACGGACTTTCTACAACAAACCAGTCCTTGATTGGGGAGACCTTAAGGCACGAATGTATAGGGAGTTTGTGAAGAAGTACCAAACACGCAGAAACATCACCACACAACCTATGCACCCAACAACATCGAGGAGTGGGATGTCTACACCAAACATGCAGCCCTTTCATAAGCCCAAGCTTGCCTACTGCTCTGAGAATAACAACGTGTTTTGAAACACCTTAGAAGGACAAAAGGTAGCTAAGCCAATGGTCAAATCAAAAATTTACCAGCAAGTTCACAAGCCTCAAGCCATAGCACACATGAAACCATCAAAGCCATTGCTTGGAATACACATCAATGAAACGCCAGCTAAGTCCTCTAACAATGTGAAAACAGATTAAATTATATGCTATAGATGTCAAGAAAGAGGGCACTTTGCTAAGACATGCCCAACTAGACAACTAATAACAAGCTTACAAGTAGAACGCGAAAATGTTAAGCCTAAAAGTGTTAAGGCAAAAAAGGAGGTTCAATTTGAAATTTCCAGTACTAGCATAATGCACTTTTCTTTGCCAAAGGTTGTTGAAACAGGTCTAATAAAGCAAGGATTCAACAAAGATCAAGAAGACCCACCTCCTACATTAAACCGATGTTCGGAATCAAGAGGAGACCATGGAGAACCCAACACCTTGGAGGCAAAACAAAGCAACCAGCTGCAATGGAAAGGAGTAATTTCTTCCTTTCTTATCAGGGAGCAACCACCAGATGCACCATGGCCACATCCGAACCATATAAGGGCCATAAACCAAGGTAATGCCCTAAACCCACAAGTAAATCAAGGTATTAACTTGCCTTCTCTATGTGCAGGCCAAACTGTTTTGAGGACAAAACATTTCGAAGAAGGAGGGTATGATGAGGTCATCAGCCCAACCCCCGGCCAACTGCCCGGACCGGCCGGCCCAAGGAACACAAAGGCGGCCAAATACGCGCAAAAGGATACATGGGTGTATCTTCATGAATCCAAGCTTAACCAAGAAGCGGCCAGCCAAGACCAAACCTGGCCTATAATCCTGACTCACAGAGGACACACGGCGACATGCAGCTCACCCAAAACAAGGCCAGATCAAGTCATGCACCATACATCAAATTGGAAATTTCGAAACTTACCATATTTGGAACTTTCCTTATATGAAAGTCTCCAAGCGTTTCTTTGGCGACCAGGAGACTTTTTGATACTTCTAGGACTTCCCTTAAGCACTTCTAGAAGCTCAAACACGCCTTGGACCAGGCGGGTCCATCCGTGCCTTCAAATGAACCGATTGGAGCCGTTTATGGCAAGTGAGATGGCCAATTGATTTAATCACTTGCAAACCAAAATATGGTGTCCAGGAGATATTATTAAGGCCCTAAGGAAGCCCAAAATAAACCTACCATGCACCAGCCACCAGAGGATCAGGCGAATCCCTTTCCTCCAAGACTTGCCATATATGGACCGAAGTGCACTTAATGTGTTCAGATTGCAATATCTCTATTCCTTGCAACTTGGGCACGTATTGAAGACTTTCCAAAGCATCCAGGATGTACCTAGACACATTACATTCGCCCCAAAGCTCTCAAGATACAAGCATATACACTTTCCTTGTTGGCCAAACTAGACATTAATGGCCAACAGCCATATATTTTAAATGTATGATTTCCTTTTCTCCTTTTTAGGTTTAGGACCATTGCTAGGAGCACTATATAAGCTCAGCACGACCTCATTGTAAAGATAGACCACCATTGAAATTAAATTTGAATAAAAAGTATTTTCTTCAAAGCCTTGTCTTTGAGTCTTGTTCTTGTTCTTTAGAAATAAAGTGTGTGATTCACTTCCTTTCTATTGAAGCCACGGCCAGGTTAGTTTGAGAGATTCAAACTCCCTTGGTTCACCTTTGATCGTGTGATTCGATCAAAACCCCTCCTTTTAGTTCCCTTGCCCGCTTAAGCCAAGAGAGATTCTCGGTCTTGCGAGTCACGGCCGTACCGCTTGTGAGATTGATATTCAATCTTACATCACCCAGCCCGGCTGATCTTAAGGCCGGCGGTACCGCTTGGTCTGGCAGACGCGCCAAATGGCCTGGCTGTCTCGGGCAAGTGATGAGGCCATTAGATCATCTGGCCGACCAGAAGACCAATATGGCCTACCAGAAGGATTGCCCGATACAGCCGGGCCATTTGGCGCGTTTGCCGGGCCAAGTGGTACCATCGGCCCTATGATCAGCCAGGCCGGGCCGACCAACTTTTCCGGTGGAGAAGCCCAAACCTCTGGCCCAACTGGCAGCGACGTGAACAACACCGCCGGTCCAACTGGTGATGACGCCAGCTCACAAAATGATCTGGCCGGCTCTGATCTCAACTCGCCAGCTCCACGCATAATCCAGCTGGCTCACGTGATTGCACCACCATTTGAACCTCCCCACAAGGAGACTCGAATCAACTAAAATACCAGCTTAAAGGCATGAACCTATATGAAGTCTCTACACCAGTGGTGCCACTAGGAGCCATGACAAGAAGCAGAACAAGGGCACTCTTCCACAAGTTCAGCTTGTGGGTATACAAGCTCCTAGAAGACCATCGACATGGAGCATTGGGCCAGGAGTACAAGGAAAAATAAAAAGGCTTCTCAACATTGCAAAGGACTTCAGAGACTTGGGCTCTCATGGCAAAAGAGGTGAAGGCCCAATAATTCGTATCCCTACTTCAAGTTGAAGACTAGGAGCTAGGCGCATGCATGCCACAAAGTCGGCACCTTCTATTTCTTGGCCGAAAGGTAAGAATGGTAAGTTTTCGATTTTATACTTGCCTTTTCTGTTTTGCAGGGTAGGAATTAGTAGTTTTCCATTTTTGAGTCAAGAACAATTTAGGTAGTTGTCACTTTTCGGTTATTTCCTTTTTGTAATTTTCCTTATGCACTTTTGTAACATTTCCATTTTTATTTTGGGTCGACCCTAAAAGGTCAAGGCTGCCGAGCATATTAATAAGGCTCCTTCAGCATTGTAGTTCGACAACTTTTGATTATTAATAAAGATAGAACTTTTTCCTACGAGTTTTTCTCCTAAAACTCTATCGCTTAGAACACTAGTTGAGACCAGCCCTCCTAGCTTCTAAGTTGTGATTTATCACGAAGTTCATCACCGCTTGTGTGGTTCAACTCACCCCACCATCCAATACCCACCAGAAAACTCCTATCCAGAAACTATTCCAAATGTGTTACAGCCTTGATTCAAGTCTTGTATCATTTTGGTATCAGAGCTTAAGCTCCTAAAACCAGGTTTTTTCTATCCTTTGGTTTACTCTTATTTCCAATTCGTGCATTAATTTAAGTTGCATTCGAAAAAAAAAAAATAACATCTAAACTTCAAACTGAGTGCATCTAGCTCCTAAGTGCATCACTAGGGTCTAAATTCATCCTTATTCTTGTAAACTTGTTTTTCCCTTTTGTTAAAAGTATATTTTCCATTACTAATTAAGTTAAAAAAATCATGAAAATTTGACAAAAAGGAAATTTAGAAGATTTGCATTAATTGCTAGGATTTGCAACATTAATTGTAGAATTTTTCCTTTTTTCTACTTTTTCCTTTTCTATTGCATCTACTTATATTATGAAAGAAAACTCTCCTAATAAATTCTTAGGAACAAACTAACCTTGTTTTTCCGCTTGTACCACACCATGGCTGAAGGAAATCAAGATGCAACCGAGGCCATGATGGCCATGATTGCCATGTTCACCACCCTCCAAACACAACTCGCAACAATCGGCGAGAGGCTGGAGCGTGTGGAGAGGCCGGTGAGATTCCAGTCCAAAAGGCACGTGAGGGCTGACCAAGACCCTGTTGAAGGTCCGGATCACCCTAGGACACGGCCAGAACAGGAGGAGCCCTAGCCGGATGGAGATGAGGACCCACAGACTCACGGCTATTACCCTAGGCCGAGAGGACCTACACGGCAACCAGAAGCAGAGGGCAATGGCTACGAGTCCTATGGTCATCACCAGAGACCAAGGATGCCCCCTAGATATCATGAGGATGGAGATGACTACGCTTACAACTGGGTAAACAGTCACGATGTTAAGCGAACACCTCATAGTTTTGCAGGAAAAGTAGACCCCGAGGCCTATCTAGATTGGGAAAGGAGGATGGATCACATCTTCGACCATTACAACCAGCCAAGCCGTAGGAGAGTCTCCATGGCAGAAGCATAACTCACGGATAATGCCCTCATCTGGTGGGATCGTGAGGCTTCTGACCATAGGAGAAGGAGATTGAGACCCGTAGACTCTTGGGTCGACATGAAGGATCTCATGAGACAATGGTTTCCATAGAGATTTGCAATGCCGCTTTCGTACTCTTAAGCAGGGCACAAGATCAATAGAGGAGTACTACGAGGAGTTTGAGAGACTAAGGAATAGGCTGGAGCTCAATGACGATGAAGAAGCATTGATGGCTTAGTTCTTGGATGGATTGCAAGAAAGGATCAGCCGCAAAGTGGAGAGACAAATCTACAATGATTTCAAGAACTTGTTCTACCTCTCTGTCCAGGCTGAACAGCACATCAAGCGTAAGAGCCAAGACATACGAAACAAACCTAAGACGTCTTGGGCACCAAGCAATAGCACCAAGCCCGTAGACAAAGGCAAAAGCATAGAAATCGAATCAAAGTTCAAGAGCAAGCCTCCTGAGCAAACCCATGACCAGAGAGAGCCGAGTAAGTCTTCTAACCCTCAGAGATCACGTGATATCATTTGCTTTAAGTGTAGGGGTCGCGGTCACATCTCAAGGGAGTGCCCAAACAACCGAGTCATGCTGATCACGGAAGCTGTAGAGTATGAGTCTCAAGATGAAGACGACTTAATTTGGACCAGAAGCAGAATACGGTGACATTGAGTACCCTGATATGGGGGAAGTACTGGTCACTTGACGGATCCTCAGTGCAATGGTAGACCCCTCCGAGACCATTCAGAAGGAGAACATCTTCCACAGCCGGTGCACCATCAAGGGCAAGGTATGTAATCTTATCATAGATGGTGGTTCTTGCACTAATGTGGCTAGGGCCTATATGGTTGATAAGCTAGGTATAGAGAAGACAAAGCACCCTGGCCATATCGACTGAGATGGCTAGATGACAAGGTGGAGCTCAAGATCCATGAGCAAGTAACCAAGCCATTCAGTGTGGGCAGATACCAGGATCAGGTAGTTTGTGACGTTGTACCTATGCAAGCTGACCATCTTCTGCTAGGAAGACCATGGCAGTTCGACAAGGAGGAAAGGCATGATGGACGGACCAATCTCTACACTTTTGTGCACGATAAGAGAAAGGTCAGCCTAGCTCCTCTCACACCTGCCCAGGTACACGAGCTACAACAACAAATGAGTAAGGACAAGGAACTCATTAAATCTAATTTTCTCATTCAACCGAGTCAAGTCCAGAGAGCTTTAGCCTCAAAGGACTTAATGTTACTAATGGTTTTCAAAGAAGTCTTGAGTGTAGAAAAAGAACAGGTAGAGCTACCTCCTAAAGTAGCAGCCCTCCTAAACAAGTTCTAGGATGTATTCCCTGAGGAGATACCAGCAGGCTTGCCTCCCTTACACGGCATTGAGCACCAGATCGACCTTTTGCCCGGAGCAGCCTTACCCAATCGACCAGCCTACCGGATGAGCCCAGAAGAGTCCAAGGAGCTTGAGAAGCAGGTCATGGAGCTCATGGAGAAAGGCTATGTTCGGTAGAGCCTCAGTCCATGTGCCGTACCGGTGTTACTAGTCCCCAAGAAGGATGGGATTTGGCGAATGTGCGTAGACTGCCGAGCAATCAACAACATCACAGTCAAGTACCGGCATCCTATACCACGGCTGGATGACATGCTAGATGAGCTGAGTTAAGCCACAGTCTTCTCCAAGATAGACCTCAAGAGTGGATGCCACCAGATCAAAATGAAAGAGGGTGATGAATGGAAGACTGCTTTCAAGGCAAACCAAGGGATCTACGAATGCACATTCATGCCATTTGGCTTGACTAATGCCGCAAGCACCTTCATGCGCCTTATGAACCAAGTTCTTAGGACGTACATCTGTAAGTTTGTAGTAGTCTATTTTGATGACATACTTGTTTACAGTAAGTGCCTACAGGAACACCTTACACATCTTGATATGGTGATTAAAACCCTTCGACAAGAAGAGCTTTATGCCAATCTCAAGAAATGCACCTTTTGTACTAACAAGCTTGTTTTCTTAGGCTTTGTTGTAAGTTCACAGGTGTTGAGGGAATCAGATCGTCTGTCCGGCCAGAAGACCAGAATGGCTGACCAGAATGCTTGCCCGAGACAGCCGGGCCATTTGGCGCATCTGCCGGCCCAAGCGGTACCACCGGCCCTATGATAAGTCGGGCCGGGCTGGCCAACTTTTCCGGCAAAGAGGCCCAAACCTCAGGCCCAACTGGAGGTGACGTGAACAACACCACCGGCCCAACTGGGGACGCCGCTGGCTCAGAAATCAATCTGGCTGGCTCCGATGACAACTCGGCCAGCTCCTCGCACAGTCCAGCTAATTCAGCCGATTGCACCACCATTTCCACATCTACACAAAGAGACTCGGATCAGCTAAGCTACCAGCTTCAAGACATGAACCTGGATGAAGTCTCTACACCAGTGGTGCCACCAGGAGCCATGACAAGGAGCAGAACAAGGGCACTCTTCCACAAGTTCAGTTTGTTGGTAGACAAGCTCCTAGAAGATCATCGACAAGGTGCATTGGGCCAAGAGTAAAAGGAAGAGTCCAAAGGCTTCTCAACATTCCAAAGGACTCCAGAGACTTGGGCTTTCGTGGCAAAAGAGGTCAGGGCCCAACAATTCATAACCCTACTCCAAGTCGAAGACTAGGAGCTAGGCGCATGCATGCCACAAGGTCGGCCACCTACCATTTCTTGGCCGAAAGGTAAGAATGGTAAGTTTTCAATTATATACTTGCATTTTCTGTTTTGCACGGTAGGAATTAGAAGTTTTACATTTTTGAGTCAAGAACAATTTGGGTATTTGTCCTTTTTCGATTATTTCCTTTTTGTCATTTTCCTTGTGCATTTTTGTAACTTTTCCGTTTTTCTAATTTGGGTTGACCCTAGAAGGTCAAGCTCCCAAGCATATTAATAAGGTTCCTTTAGCATTGTAGTTCGACAACGTTTTGATATTAATACAGATAGAACTTTCTTCGTACGAGTTTTCTCCTAAAAGTCTTTCACTTAGAACCCTAGTTGAGACCAGCCCTCCTAGCTTCTAAGTTGTGATTTATCACGAGTTTCATCACCACTCGTGTGGTTCACTTCACCTCTCCATCCAATACCCACCAGAAAGCCCCCATCCAGAAGCGTAAGGCCGAGTTTCTCGCCTAATCTTCTCCAACCAGTCCATGCGTGTTACGGCCTTGATTCAAGGCTTGTATAATTTTGGTATCAGAGCTTAAGCTCCTAAAACCAGGTTTTTTCTATCCTTTACTTTAGTCTTAATTCCAATTCATGCATTAGTTTAAGTTTCATTCAAAAAAATCAAAAAATAACATCTAGATTCAAACCGAGTTCATCAAGCTCCTAAGTGCATCACTAGGATTTAGAATCATTCTTTGCATTGAACTTCGGTTTTTTTTCCTTTTGTTTAAGCATAATTTCCATTCTTCATTAAGTTAAATCAAAACCCAAAACAAAATAGAGAACTACCAGAAAAAATCGACCAAAAAGTATCTAGCATATTTGCGCATTAGTTGCTAGAAAGTTTCCTTTTTTCTACTCTTTCCTTTTTCTCAAATTTTTCCTTTTCTATTTGCACCTTCTACTATAAAAGAAAGTCTCCTAATAGATTCTTAGGAGCAAATTAACTTGTTTTTCGTCTTGTAACACACGATAGCTGAAGGAAATCAAGATACAGCCAAGGCCATGACGGCCATGTTCACCATCCTCCAAACACCACTCGCATCAATCGCCGAGAGGCTGGAGCGCGTGGAGAGGCCGGTGAGATTCCAGGCCATATGGTACGTGAATGCTGACCAAGACCCTGCTGAGGGTCCTGATCACCCTAGGACACGGCCAGAACAGGAGGAGCACCAGCCGGTGGAGATGAGGACGCACAGCCTCACGGCTATCACCCTAGACCGAGAGGACCTCCACGGCAACCAGAAGCAGAGGGCAACCAGAAGCAGAAGGCAATGGCTACGAGCCCTATGGTCATCACTAGAGGCCAAGGATGCCCTCTAGACATCATGAGGATGGAGATGACTACGCCTACAATTGGGTAAACAGTCATGATGCTAAGCTAAAACCTCATAGTTTTGCAGGAAAAGTAGACTACGAGGCCTATCTAGATTGGAGAGCAGGATGGATCACATCTTCGACAATTACAACCAACCAGGCCCTAGGAGAATCTCCATGGCAGTAGCAAAACTCATGGATAATGCCCTCATCTGGTGGGATTGTGAGGCTTCTGACCATAGGAGAGGGAGATTGAGGCCCGTAGACTCTTGGGTCGACATTAAGGACCCCATGAGGCAAAGGTTTGTTCCACCTTGTTTCCATAGGGATTTGCAAAGACGTCTTGGTACTCTTAAACAGGACACCAGATCAGTAGAGCAGTACTACAAGGAGTTTTGAAAGGCTAAGGAACAGGCTGGAGCTCAACGATGATGAGGAGGCATTGATGGCTCAATTCTTGGACGGATTGCAAGAGAGGATCATCCAAAAAGTGGAGAGACAAATCTACAATGATTTCAAAGACTTGTTCCACCTCTCTGTTCAGGCTGAGCAGCACATCAGGCGTAAGAGCCAAGACCTACACAGCAACCTAAGACGCCTTGGGCACCAAGCATTAGCACCAAGCCCGTAGACAAGGGCAAGAGTAAATTTTTCAAAGCTTTTTCGATCACAAATTTTTTCACAATATAGAAAATTGCGCTAGCTTAATGTGGGAGTTGGATTAGTGTCATTCTGAACTCCAAATCAAAAGTTACGGACGTTTAGTGCGGACATGTCAAGTTGACCGGCTAGTTAAAATGATCTTTCTAAACTGATCATTGGTGCTCATTGAGTAAAGGTGTATAAATGAATCGTAATGCATGGCATCATGCTGTTTGGGATAGATTGGATTAATTGGAAGCTTTGTCATAGCTTTTTCTATCATAATTTTTGTTACAATATAAACAATTGATCTAGCTTAACGTGGGCTTTGGATTCGTGTCATTCTGAACTCTAAATCGAAAGTTACGAATGATTAAGTGCGTATATGTCAAGATGAACGGCCAGTTGAAATGATCATTATAAACTAATCACTGGTGCTCCATGAGTAAAGACTTATAAAAGAAGCATAATGCATGACATCACGTAGTTTGGGATACTTTGGATTACATTGAGGCTTTGCCGTAGCTCTTTTAAACCTAAATGTTTTCACAATATGGAAAATTGAGCTAGCTTAATGTAGGTACTGGATTCATGTCATTTTGAGCTCTCAATCAAAAGTTAAAGAGTATTTAGTGTAGACATGTCAAATCGATAACATTGTTAAAATGATCATTCTAATCTGATAATTGGTGCTCATTGAGTAAAGGCGTATAAATGATGCATAATGCATCACATCACGCAGTTCAGGATAGATTGGATTACTTGGAAGCTTTGTCATAGATATTTAGATCTTAAATGTTGTCACAACATAGAAAATTGATCTAGCTTAACGTTGGCGTTGGATTTGTGTCATTTTGAACTCTAAATCAAAAGTTATGGACGATTTAGTGCAGACATGCCAAGTTGATCGTCACGTTAAAATGATAATTCTAAACTGATCATATGTGCTTTTTGAGTAAAGGCTTATAAATGAAGCATAATCATGGCATCATGCAGTTTGGGATACATTGGATTACTTGAAGGCTTTGTGGTAGCTCTTTGAGTATAAAATGTTGCTACAATATAGAAAATTGAGCTAGTTTAACGTGGTGGTTAGATTCGTGTTATTCTGAACTCTGAATCAAAGGTTACAAATGATTAAACATACATGTCAAGTTGACCGGCCTGTTGAAACGATCATTCTAAACTGATCATTGGTGCTCCTTGAGTAAAGACTTATAAAATAAGCATATTGCATGGCATCACGCAGTTTGGGATACATTGGATTACTTGGAGGCTTTTTCGTAGCTTTTTTAGATTCAATCGTTGTTAGAATATGGAAAATTGACCCAGATTACCGTTGGCGTTGGATTCATGTCATTTTGAGCTCTAAATAAAAAGTTAAAGAAGATTTAGTGCGGATATGTCAAGTTGATCAGTTAGATTTTTCGATCATAAATATTGTCATAAAACTAAAAAAATGAGCAAGCTTAACGTAGGCATTGGATTAGTGTCATTCTGAACTCTAAATCAAAAATTACGGACGTTTAGTGCAGACATGTCAAATTGTTCGGCAAGTTAAAATGATCATTCTAAACTGATCATTGGTGCTCATTGAGTAAATGTGTATAAATGAAGCATAATGTATGGCATCACGCAGTTTGAGATAGATTGGATTACTAGGAAGCTTTGTTATAGATTTTTCGATCTTAAATTTTTTCACAATATAGAAAATTGAGTTAGTTTAAAGTGGACGTTGGATTCGTGACATATTGACCTCTAAATCAAAAGTTACGGATGATTATGTTCGTACATGTCAAGTTGAACAAGCAGTTGAACTAATCATTCTAAACTGATCATTGGTGCTTCTTGAGTAAACACTTATAAAAGAAGCATAATGCATGGCATCACGTAGTTTGGGATACCTTGGATTACTTGGAGGCTTTGTCGTAGCTCTTTCAGTCTAAAATGTTATCACAATATGGAAAATTGAGCTAGCTTAACGTAGGTGTTGGATTCACGTCATTTTGAGCTCTAAATCAAAAGTTAAAGACTATTTTGTGCGGACATGTCAAGTTGATCAACTAGTTAAAATGATCTTTTTAAGTGATCGTTGGTGGTCATTGAGGAAAGGCGAATAAATGAAGCATAATGCATGGCATCACGCAGTTTGGGATACATTGGATTACTTGGAGTCTTTGTCGTAACTCTTTCAATCTCAAATGTTGTTAGAATATAGAAAATTGAGTGAGCTTAACGTGGGGGTGGGATTCTTGTCATTCTGAACTCATAATCAAAAGTTAAGGATGATTAAATGGTTACATGTCCAGTTGAACGACCAGTTGAAAAGATCATTTTAAACTGATCAATTGTGCTCCTTGTGTAAAGACTTATAAAAGAAGCATAATGCATGGCATCACACAGTTGGGATACATTGGATTACTTGGAGGCTTTGTTGTAGCTCTTTTAGTGTGGAATGTTGTTACAATATGGAAAATTGACCTAGCTTACTGTGGGCATTGGATTCATGTTATTTTGAGCTCTAAATCAAAAGTTAAAGAAGATTTAGTGCGCACATGTCAAGTTGATCAGTTAGTTAAAGTAATCATTCTAAACTGATCATTGGTGCTCATTAGGTAAATGCGTATAAATGAATCATAATGCATGGCATCACGCAGTTTGTGATAGATTGGATTACTTGGAAGCTTTTTCTGAGCTTTTTCGATCTTAAAATTTATCACAACATAGAAATTGAGCTAGCTTAAAGTGGACATTGGATTCGTGTCATATGGACTTCTAAATCAAAAGTGACGGATGATTAGGTGTGTACATGTCAAGTTGAACGAGTAGTTGAAATGATCATTCTAAACTGATCATTGGTGCTCCTTGAGTAAAGACTTATAAAAGAAGCATAATGCATGGCATCACGTAGTTTAGGATACAACGGATTACTTGGAGGCTTTGTTGTAGTTCTTTCAGTATTCAATTTTGTCACAATATGGAAAATTGAGCTAACTTAACGTAGGTGTTGGGTTCATGTCATTGTGAGCTCTAAACCAAAAGTTAAAGACTATTTAATGCGGACATGTCAAGTTGATCAGCTAGTTAAAATGATCATTCTAAACAGATCGTTTGTGCTCATTGAGTAAAGGCCTATAAATGAAGCATAATGCATGGCATCACGCAGTTTGGGATACATTGGATTACTTGGAGGATTTGTCGTACCTCTTTCAGTCTCAAATGTTGTTAGAATATAGAAAATTGAATGAGCTTAACATGGGGGTGGGATTCATGTCATTCTAAACTCTAAATCAAAATTAAAGGATGATTAAATATGTACATGTCCAATTGAACGGCCAGTTGAAAAGATCATTCTAAACTGATCAATTGTGCTCCTTGAGTAAAGGCTTATAAAAGAAGCATAATGCATGACATCACGTAGTTTGGGATACATTGGATTACTTGGAGGCTTTATCGTAGCTCTTTAAGTGTGAAATATTGTTAGAATACGGAAAATTGACCTACCTTACTGTGGGCGTTGGATTCATGTCATTTTGAACTCTAAATCAAAACTTAAAGATTATTTAGTGCGCACATGTCAAGTTGATCAGTTAGTTAAAATAATCATTCTAAACTGATCATTGGTGCTCATTGAATAAAGGCGTATAAATGAAGCATAATGCATGGCATCACACAGTTAAGGATAGATTGGATTACTTAAAAACTTTTTCATAGCTTTTTCGATCTTAAATTTTGTTACAATATAGAAAAATGCGCTAACTTAACGTGGGTGTTGGATTATTTCCATTCTGAACTCTAAATCTAAAGTTACCGACGATTTAGTGCGGACATGTCAAGCTGATCGGCCTGTTTAAATGATCATTCTAAACTTATCATTGGTACTCCTTGAGTAAAGGCTTATAAATGAAGAATAATGCATGGCAGCACGCAGTTTGGGATACATTTGATAACTTGAAAGCTTTGTGGTAGCTCTTTTAGTCTCAAATGTTGTCACAATATAGAAAATTGAGCTGGCTTAACGTGGGCGTTGGATTCGTGTCATTCTATTCTTTTAATCAAAAGTGACGGTTGATTAAGTGCATACATGTCAAGTTGAACGGCAAGTTGAAACAATCATTCTAAACTGATCATTAGTGCTCCTTGAGTAAAGAGTTATAAAAGAAGCATAATGCATGGCATCATGCAGTTTAGGATACATTCGATTACTTGGAGGCTTTGTCATAGCTCTTTCAGTCTCAAATGTTGTCACAATATGGAAAATTGTGCTAGATTAACTAGGCATTGGATTCATCTAATTTTGATCTCTAAATCAAAAGTTTAAGACTATTTACTGCGGACATGTCAAGTTGATCATTGGCACCACGCAGTTTGGGATACAATGGTGCTCCTTGAGTAAAGGCTTATAAATGAAGCATAATGCATAGCACCATGGAGTTTGGGATACAATGGATTACATTAGGACTTTGTGGTAGCTCTTTCAGTCTCAAATGTTCCCACAATATAGAAAGTTGAGTGAGCTTAAAGTGATGGTGGGATTCAGGTCATTCTGAACTCCAAATAAAAAGTGAAGGATGATTAAATGCATAATGAATGGCATCACACAGTTTGGGATACATTGGGTTACTTACTTGGAGGCTTTGTCGTAGCTCTTTCAATCTCAAATGTTGTTAGAATATTGAAAACTTACCTAGCTTATTGTGGGCATTGGATTCATGTCATTTTGAGCTCTAAATCAAAATTTAAAGAAGATTTATTGCGGACATGTCAAGTTGATCAGTTAGTTAAAATAATCATTCTAAGTTGATCATTGGCGGTCATTGAGTAAAGGCGTATAAATGAAGCATAATGCATGGCATCACAAAGTTTGGGATAGATTGGATTACTTGGAAGCTTTTTCATAGCTTTTTTGTTCTTAAATTTTATCACAATATAGAAAATTGAGCTAGGTTAACGTGTACGTTTGATTCGTGTCATATTGAACTCTAAATTAAAAGTTACGGATGATTAAGTGCGTACATGTCAAGTTGAACAACCAGTTGAAATGATCATTCTAAACTGATCATTGGTGCTCCTTGAGTAAACACTCATAAAAGAGGCATAATGCATGGCATCACGTAGTTTGGGATACATTGGATTACTTGGAGGCTTTGTCGCAACTTAATCTGTGACAATATAGAAAATTAAACTAGCTTAATATGGGCACTGGATTCGTGTCATTCTCTGAATCAAAAGTTACAGACGATTTTGGTGCGTACATGTTATGCTGATCGGCAAGTTCAAATGATCATTCTAAATTGATCATTTGGTGTCATTGAGTAAAGGCTTATCAATGATGCATAATGCATGGTATCACGCTCTTTGCGATTGGTTTCGATTACTTTGAGGCGTTGTCAGAGATATTTAAGTCTTAAATTTTTTGAACAATATAGAAAATTGAGCTAACTTAACGTGAGCGCCTGATTCGTGTCATTATGAGCTCGTAAACAAACGATTTAACGGATATGCCAAGTTGACCGGTCAGTTAAAATTATAATTCTAAACTGATCATTGGTGCTCATTGAGTAAAAGCTTATTAATGAAGCATAATATCACGTAGTTTGGGATAGATTCGATTACTTGCTGGCTTTGTCGTAGCTATTTCTGTCTCCAATTTTGCCACAATATAGAAACTTGAGCTAGATTAACGTGGGCATTGGATTCGTGGAATTCTGAGCTCTGAATCAAAAGTTGCAGACGATTTAATCCGTACATCTCAAGTTGACCGGCAAGTTAAAATGATCATTCTAAACTAATCATTGGTGCTCATTGAGTAAAGGCTTATCAATGAAGCATAATCCATGGCATCACAATTTTGCGATAGATTCAATTACTTCGAGGCTTTGTGAAAGCTATTAAAGTCTTAAATTTTTTAACAATATAGAAAATTGAGCTACCGTAACATGAGCCTCGGATTCGTGGTATTTTGATCTCGTAATCAAACAATTTAGCGCAGACATGCCAAGTACATTGATCAGTTAGAATTATAATTCTAAACTGATTATGGTGCTCATTGAGTAAAGGCTTATTAATGAAGCATAATATCACGTAGTTTGCGATAGATTTGATTACTTGGATGCTTTGTCGTACATATTTCAGTCTCCAATTTTGTCACAATATAGAAAATTGAGCTAGCTTAACGTGGGCATTGGATTCGTGTCTTTATGAGCTCTGAATCAAAAGTTTTGGACGATTTTGTGTGGACATGTTAAGCTGATCCGCCTATGAAAATGATCATTCTAAACTGATCATTGGTGATCTTTGAGTAAAGGCTTATCAATGAAGCATAATGCATGGCATCACACTATCTACGATATATTCGATTACTTGGCACTTTGTCAAAGCTATTTAAGGCTTAAATTTTTAAACAATATAGAAAATTGAGCTACCTTAACGTGAGCATCGGATTCGTGTCATTCTGAGCTTGTAATTAGACGATTTAGCGCGGACATGCCAAGTTGATCGGTCAGTTAAAATTATAAATCTAAACTGATTACTGGTGCTCATTGAGTAAATGCTTATTAATGAAGCATAATATCACGAAATTCGGGATAGATTTGATTACTTGCAGGCTTTGTCATAGCTATTTCCATCTCCAATTTTGTCACAATATAGAAAATTGAGCTAGCTTAACGTGGGCATTGGATTGCTGTCATTCTGAGCTCTGAATGAAAAGTTAAAGACGATTTTGTGCCGACATATCAAGTTGACCGATAGTTAAAATGATCGTTCTAAAGAAATCATTGGTTCTGCTTGAGTAAAGGATTATAAATGAAGCATAATGCATGGCATCATGCAGTTTAGGATAGATTGGATTTTATGGAGGCTTTGTCGTACCTATTTTGGTCATCAATTTTGTCACAATATAGAAAATTGAATTCGCTTAATTTGGGCGTGGATTCGTGTCATTCTGAGCTCTGAATCAAAAGTTACAAACGATTTCGTTCGGACATGTCAAGTTTCCCGGCTAGTTAAAATGATCATTCCAAACTGATCATTGGTACTTATTGAGTGAAAGCTTATAAATGAAGAATACTGCATGGCATCAAGCATTATGGGATAGATTGGATTACTTGTAAGCTTTATCGTAGCTATTTTAGTCTTAAATTTTGTCACAATATATAATATTTTGCTTGCTTAAGAAGGACGTTAGATTCGTGGCATTCAGAGCTCTGAATCAAAAGTTACAGACGATTTAGTGCGGACATGTCATGTTGACCGGCAAGTTAAAGTGATCATTCTAAAGTGATCATTGGTGCTCAATGAGTAAAAGCTTATTAATAACATAATGAATGGCATCAAGTAGCTTGCGATAGAAAATTGAGCTAACTTATCATGGGTGTTGGATTCATATCATTCTGAACTGTAAATCAAAAGTTAGAAATGATTTAGTGCGTACATGTCAAGTTGATCGGCATGTTCCACTGATCATTCGAAACTGATCATTGGTGCTCATTTAGCAAAGTTTTACAAATGAAGCATAATGCATGACATAATGCAGTTTGAGATAGATTTCATTACTCAGAGGATTTGTCGTAGCTATTTCAGTCGTAAATTTTGTCACAATATTGAAAATTTAGCTAGTTTAACGTGGGCGTTGGATTCGTGTCATTCTAAACTCTAAATCAAAATTTACGGAAAATTTAGTGTGTACGTGCGAAGTTGATGGGCCAGTTAAATTGATCATTATAAACTGATCATTGGTGCTACTTGAGTAAAGAGTTATAAATGAAGCATAATGCATGGCATCAAGTAGTTTAGCATAGATTTGATTACATGAAGGCTTTGTGGTAGCTCTTTCAATCTGAAACGTTGTCACGATATAGAAAATTGAGCGAGCTTAACGTGGGTGTTGGATTTGTGTCATTCTGAACTCTTGATCAAAAGTTACAGACGATTTAGTGCATAGATATCAAGTTGATCGGCGAGTTCAATTGATTATTCTAAAATGATCATTGGAATTCATTGAGCAAAGGTTTACAAATGAAACAAAATGCATGGCATCACGCAGTTTGTGATAGATTCAATTACTCGGAGGATTTTTCATAGCTATTTCGGTATTAAATTTTGTCACAATATAAAACATTGAGCTAGCATAACGGGGACATTGGATTCATGTCATTCTGAACTTCAAATCAAAAGTAATTAATGATTTAGTGTGGACATGCCAAGTATCAGATAATTAAGTTGATCATTCTAAACTAATCATTGGTACTCATTGAGCAAAGGTTTACAAACGAAGCATAATGCATGGCATCACGCAGTTTGGGATACATTGGATTGCTTAGAGGCTTTGTCGTAGCTATTTCGGACTTAAATGTTATCACAATATAGAAAATTGAGCTCACTTAACGTAGGAGTTGGATTCGTGTCTTTTTGAACTCTAAATCAAACGATATGGACAATTTAGTGCAAACATCTCAAGTTGATCGGCCAGTTAAAATGATCATTCTAGACTGATCATTGGTGTTCATTGCGCAAAGGTTTACAAATGAAGCATAATGCATGCCATCACGCATTTTTGGATAGATTGGATTACTTGGAGGATTTGTCGTGCCTATTTTGGTCGTAAATTTTGACACAATTCATAATATTGAGCTAGCTTAACTTGGGCGTTGGATTCGTGTCATTCTGAACTCTAAAATGAAAACTTACGGACGATTTAGTGCGGACATTTCAATTTGATCGGCTAGTTAAAGTGATAATTCTAAACTGATCATTCTAAACTGAGCATTGATGCTGATTAAGCAATGTTTTACAAATGAAACATAATGCATGGCATCACACAGTTTGGGTTAGATTTGATTACTTGGAGGCTTTGTCGTAGCTATGTCTGTCTTAAAATTTGACACAGTATATAATATTTAACTAGCATAATGTGGGCGTTGCATCATGTAGTTCTAAATCAAAAGTTACGGACAATTTATTGCGTATATGTCAGGTTGATCAGCCATATAAAATGATCATTCTAAGCTGATCATTGGTGCCCATTGAGCAAAGGTTTACAAATGAAGCATAATGCATGGCATCACGCAGTTTTGGTTATATTGGATTACTTGGAGGCTTTGTCGTAGCTATGTCGGTCTTAAATTTTATTAGAATATAGAATATAGAGCTAGCTTAACGTGGACGTTTGATTCTTGTCATTCTGAACTTTAAATCAACAGTTACGGACGATTTAGTGCGAAAATGTCAAGTTTATCAGAAAGTTAAATTGATAATTCTAACTGATCATTGGTGCTCATTGAGGAAAGGTTAACAAACGAAACATAGTGCATGGCATCCCACCGTTTGGGAAACATTGGATTATTTGCTGTATCTCTTTTAGTCTCAAATATTGTCACAATATAGAAAATTTAGCTATAGTAATGTGAGCGTTGGATTCATGTCATTTTGACCTCTAAATCAAATGTTAAAGGCGATTTCAAGTTGATCATCTAGTTAAAATGATCATTCTAAACTCACCATTGGTGCTCATTGAGTAAAGGCGTATAGATGAAGCATAATGCATGGCATCACGCAATATAGGATAGATTGGATTACTTGGAGGTTTTGTCGTAGCTATTTTGGTCTGAAAGTTTATAAGAATATAGAATATTCAGCTAGCTTAACGTTGGTGTTGTATTTATGTCATTGTCAACTCTATATCAAACGTTACGGACAATTTAATGCTAACATGTCAATTTGATCGGCCAGTTAAAGTGATCATTCTAAACTGATCATTCTAAACTGATCAGTAGTGCTCATTGAGAAAAGGTTTACAAATGAAGAATAATGCATGACATCACGCAGTTGGGTAGATTGGATTACTTGGAGGCTTTTTCGTAGCTATGTCTGTCTTAAATTTTGTCACAATATATAATATTTAGCTAGCTTAACGTGGGCGTTTCATGTCATTCTGAATTCTAAATCAATGTTATGGACGATTTAGTCCGTACATGTCAAGTTTATCATCCAGTTAAAATGATCATTCTAAACATATCATTGGTGCTCATTAAGCAAAGGTTTACAAATAAAGTATAATGCATGGCATCACGCGGTTTGGAAGAGATTGAATTAATTGGAGGCTTTATCGTAGCTATGTCTGTCTTAAATTCTGTTACAATATAGAATATTGAGCTAGCTTAACGTGGACATTGGATTCGTGTCATTCTGAACTTTAAATCAAAATTTATGTATGATTTAATGCAGACATGTCAAGTTTATCGGTTAGTTAAATTGACCATTCAAAACCGATCATTAGTGCTCATTGAGTAACAGATAAATGAAACATAGTGCATTGCATCACGCAGTTTGGGATAGATTGGATTACTTGGGGCCTTTGTCGCAGCTATGTCGGTCTTAAATTTTGACACAATAAAGCATATTGAGCGGATTATTTAATGCGGACATGTCAAATTGATTGACTAGTTAAAGTGATCATTCTAAACGAATCATTATGATCTAAGCATTAGTGCTACTTGAGTAAAGACTTATAAATGAAGCATAATGCATGGCATCACGAAGTTTATGATAGATTGGATTACTTGAAGTCTTTGGGGTAGCTCTTTCAGTCTAAAATGTTTTCACAGTATAGAAAACTGAGCTACTTTAACGTGGGCATTGGATTCATGTCATTCTGAACTATACATCAAAAGTTACGGTCGATTTAGTGCGGACATGTAAAGTGGATCGGCCAGTTAAAATTATCATTCTAACTTATCATTCTAAATTGATCATTAGTGCTCCTTGAGTAATGCCATATGAATAAAGCATAACACATGGAATCATGCAGTTTAGGATAGATTGGATTACTTAAAGGCTTTGTGGTAGCTTTTTCGATCTCAAATGTTGAAAGAATATAGAAAATTGAGGTAGTTTAACGTGCGTGTTTGATTCGTGTCATTTTGAACTGTAAAACAAAATTAATGGAAGATTCAGTACATACATATCAAGTTGATTGGCCAGCTATAATAAACGTTCTAAATTGATCATTGGTGCGTCTTGAGTAAAGGCTTATAAATGAAACATAATACATGGCATCACGCAGTTTGGGATACAGTGGATTACTTGGAGCCTTTGTCGTAGCTAATTCGGTATTAAACATTGCCACAATATAGAATATTGAGTTAGGTTAACGTGGGTATTGGATTCATGTCATTCTGAATACTAAATGAAAAGGTACGGACGATTGAGTGCAGACATGTCAAGTTTATCGGCCAGTTAATTTATCATTATAAACTGATCATTGGTGCACATTGACTAACACAGAAATGAAGCATAACTCATGGCATCCGCAGTTTGGAATAAATTGGATTACTTGGAGGCTTTGTTCTAGCTATGTTTGCCTTAAATTTTGTCACAATACATAATATTTAGCTAGCTTAACGTGGGCGCTGCATTCGTGTCATTCTAAACTCTAAATCAAAAGTAAAGGACGATTTAGTGCGTACATGTCAAGTTGATCGGCCCATCAAAATGATCATTCTAAACTAATCATTGGTGGTCATTGAGTAAGGGTTACAAATGAAGCATATTGCATGGCATCACGTAGTTTGGGATAGATTGGATTACTTTGAGTTTTTTTTTCGTAGCTATTTCACTCTTCAATTACGTCACAATATGAAATATTAAGCTAGCTTTACGTGGGCGTTGGATTGAAGGAATTCTGAACTCTAAATCAAAAGTTACGGACGATTTAGTGCAGAAATGTCAAGTAGATTGGCCAGTTAAAATGATAATTCTAAACTGATCATTGGTGCTCCTTAAGTAAAGGCATTTAAATGAAGTATAATGCATGGCATCATGGAGATTGGGAGACATTGGATTACTTGAAGCCTTTTTCGTAACTCTTTGAGTCTAAATTCTAAATAAAAAGTAACGGATGATTTAGTGCGGATATGTCAAGTTGACCGGCCAGTTAAAGTGATCATTCTAAATTGATCATTAGTGCTCCTTAACTAAACGCGTATATATGAAGCATAATGCATGGCATCACGCATTTTATGATAGATTGGATTACTTGAAGGCTTTGTGGTAGCTTGGTGCTCATTGAGCAAAGGTTTACAAATGATCTATAATGCATGGCATCACACAGTTTGGGATACATTGGATTATTTGGATGCTTTGTCGTTGCTATTTTGGTGTTGAATTTTGTCACCATATAGAAAATTGAGCTACCTTAACGTGGGTGTTGGATTTGTTTCATTCTGAACTCTAAATCAAAAGTTATGGAAGATTTAGTGCGGACATGTAGAGGTTATCAGACAGTTAAAGTGATCATTCTAAACTTATCATTAGTGCTTCTTGGGTAAAGGCTTATAAATGATGCATAATTCATTGCATCACACAGTTTATGATAGATTGGATTACTTGAAGGCTTTGTGGTTGTTCTTTCAGTCTCAAATGATTTCACAATATAAAAAAATTGAGTTACTTTAAAGTGGGCATTGGATTCTGGTCATTCTGAACTCTAAATCAAAAGTTACAGACGATTTAGTGCATTCATGTCAAGTTAATCGGCCAGTTAAAATGATCATTCTAACGTGATCATTGGTGCTCATTGAGCAAAGGTTTACAAATGAACCATAATGCATGGCATCACGCAGTTTGGGATACATTGAATTAATTGGAGGTTTTATCGTAGCTATGTCTGTCTTAAATTCTGTTACAATATAGAATATTGTGCTAGCTTAGCGTGGGTGTTGGATTCGTGTCATTCTGAACTTTAAATCAAAAGTTATGTATGATTTAGTGCGGACATGTCAAGTTTACCGGCTAGTTAAATTGATCATTCAAAACCGATCATTGGTGCTCATTGAGTAACAGATAAATGAAGCATAATGCGTTGCATCACGCAGTTTGGGATAGATTGGATTTCTTGGGGGCTTTTTCGCAGCTATGTCGGCCTTAAATTTTGACACAATAAAGCATATTGATCTAGCTTAACATGAGTGCTGGATTCATATCATTCTGAACTCAAAATCAAAAGTTATGGATGATTTAGTGCGGACATGTCAAATTGATAGACCAGTTAAAGTGATCATTCTATACTAATCATTATGATCTAATCATTAGTGCTACTTGAGTAAAGACTTATAAATGAAGCATAATGCATGGCATCACGAAGTTTAGGATACATTGGATTACTTGAAGTCTTTGTGGTATCTCTTTCAGTCTTAAATGTTGTCACACTATAGAAAATTGAGCTACTTTAACGTGGGCATTGAATTCGTGTCATTCTGAACTCTACATCAAAAGTTACGGTCGATTTAGTGCGGACATGTAAAGTGGATCGGTCAGTTAAAGTTATCATTCTAAACTGATCATTCTAAATTGATCATTAGTGCTCCTTGAGTAATGGCTTATGAATAAAGCATAACACATGGAATCATGCAGTTTAGGATAGATTGGATTACTTGAAGGCTTTGTGGTAGCTTTTTCGGTCTCAAATGTTGACAGAATATAGAAAATTGAGCTAGTTTAACGTGCGTGTTTGATTCGTGTCATTTCGAACTGTGAAATAAAAGTAACGGACAATTCAGTACGTACATGTCAAGTTGATTGGCAAGCTATAATAATCATTCTAAACTGATCATTGGTACGCCTTGAGTAAAGGCTTATAAATGAAACATAATGCATGGCATCACGCAGTTTGAGATACATTGGATTACTTGGAGCCTTTGTCGTAGCTAATTCGGTATTAAATATTGCCACAATATAGAATATTGAGCTAGCTTAATGTGGGTATTGGATTAATGTCATTCTGAATACTAAATCAAAAGGTAAAGACGATTTAGTGTGGACATGTCAAGTTTCTCGGCTAGTTAAATTGATCATTATAAACTGATCATTGGTGCGCATTGACTAACACATAAATGAAGCATAACTAATGGCATCCACAGTTTGGAATAAATTGGATTACTTGGAGGCTTTGTTCTAGCTATGTTTGCCTTAAATTTTGTCACAATACATAATATTTAGCTAGCTTAACGTGGGCACTGCATTCGTGTCATTCTAAACTCTAAATCAAAAGTTAAGTACGATTTAGTGCGCACATGTCAAGTTGATCGGCCAGTTAAAGTGATCATTCTAAACTGATCATTCTAAACTGATCATTCTAAACTGATCATTAGTGCTCCTTGAGTAAATGTTTATAAAAGAAGCATAATTCATGGCATCACACAATTTAGGATAGATTGGATTACTTGAAGGCTATGTGGTAATTCTTTCAGTCTCTAATGTTGTCACAATGTAGGAAATTGAGCTACTTTAATGTGGGCATTCGATTTGTGTCATTCTGAACTCTATATCAAAAGTTACTGAAGATTTAGTGCATACATGTCAAGTTGATCGACCAGTTAAAATGAGCATTATAAACTGATCATTGGTGCTCCTTGAGTAAAGGCTTATAAATGAATCATAATGCATGACATCACGCGCTTTGGGATATATTGGATTACTTGGAGGTTTTGTCGAAACTATTTTGGGCTTCAATTTCATCACAATATAGAAAATTGAGTTAGATTCACGTGGTCGTTGGATTCATGTCATTTTAAACTCTAAATCAAAAGTTACAGACGATTTAGTGTGGACATGTCAAGTTTATCGGCTAGTTAAAATTATCATTCTAAACTGATCATTGGTGTTCATTGAGTAAGGGTTACAAATGAAGCATATTGCATGGCATCATGCAGTTTGGGATAGATTGGATTACTTGGAGTTTTTGTCGTAGGTATTTCACTCTTCAAATACGTCACAATATGGAATATTAAGTTAGCTTAATGTGGGCGTTGGATTAAAGTAATTCTGAACTCTAAACCAAAAGTTACGGACGATTTAGTGCAGACATGTCAAGTAGATTGGACAGTTAAAATGATCATTCTAAACTGATCATTGGTGCTCCTTAAGTAAAAGCATATAAATGAAGCATAATGCATGGCATCACGCAGATTGGGATACATTGGATTACTTGGAGCCTTTTTCGTAACTCTTTGAGTCTAAATTCTAAATAAAAAGTAACGGACGATTTAGTGTGGATATGTCAAGTTGACCGGCCAGTTAAAGTCATCATTCTAAACTGATCATTAGTGCTCCTTGAGTAAACGCGTATATATGAAGCATAATGCATGGCATCACGCAGTTTATGATAGATTGGATTACTTGAAGGCTTTGTGGTAGATCTTTTGGTGACAAATGTTGTCACAATATAGAAAATTGATCTAGTTTAACGTAGGCGTTGGATTCATCTCATTCTGAACTCTAAATCAAAAGTTACAGATGATTTAGTGCGGACATGTCAAGTTGATCGGCCAGTTAAACTGATCATTCTAAAGTGATCATTCTAAACTGATCATTAGTGCTCCTTGAGTAAAGGCTTATAAATGAAACATAATTCATGGCATCACACAATTTAGGATAGATTGGATTACTTGAAGGATTTATGGTAGCTCTTTAAGTCTCAAATGATTTCACAACATAGAAAATTGAGTTAGTTTAAAGTGGGCATTGGATTCGTGTTATTAGGAACTCGAAATCAAAAATTATGGACGTTTTAGTGTATACATGTCAAGTTAATCGGCCAGTTAAAATGATCGTTCTAACATGATCATTGGTGCTCATTGAGCAAAGGTTTACAAATGATCTATAATGCATTGCATCACCCAGTTTGGGATACATTGGATTATTTGGAGGCTTTGTCGTTGCTATTTTGGTCTTAAATTTTGTCACCATATAGAAAATTAAGCTACCTTAACGTGGGTGTTGGATTTGTTTCATTCTGAACTCTAAATCAAAAGTTATGGACGATTTAGTGCGGACATGTCAAGTTGATCAGACAGTTAAAGTGATCATTCTAAACTTATCATTAGTGCTCCTTGAGTAAAGGCTTATAAATGATGCATAATTCATTGCATCACACAGTTTACGATTGATTGGATTACTTGAAGGCTTTGTGGTTGTTCTTTCAGTCTCAAATGATTTCACAATATAGAAAATTGAGTTACTTTAAAGTGGGCATTGGATTCTGATCATTCTGAACTCTAAATCAAAAGTTACAGACGATTTAGTGCATACATGTCAAGTTAATCGGCCAGTTAAAATGAACATTCTAACATGATCATTGGTGCTCATTGAGCAAAGGTTTACAAACGAACCATAATGCATGGCATCACGAAGTTTGGGATACATTGGATTACTTGGAGGTTTTCTCGTTGGTATTTCGCTCTTAAATTTTGTCACATTATAGAAATTTGAGCTATCTTAACATGGGAGTTGGATTCATGTCATTCTGAACTATGAATCAAAAGTTACGGATAATTTAGTGTGCACATGTCATGTTTATTGGCTACCTAAATTGATCATTTTAAACTGATCATTCTAAACTTATCTTGGTGCTCATTGACGAAAGATTTCCAAATGAAGCATAATACTTGACATCACACAGTTTGGGATAGATTGGATTACTCGTAGGCTTTGTTGTAGCTATTTTGGTCTTAAATTTTCTCACAATATACAATATTGAGCTAGCTTAACGTGGGCACTGGATTTGTGTCATTCTGAATCCTAAATCCAAATTTACGGACGATTTTGTACGGGAATGTCAAGTTAACTGGTCAGTTAAGGTGATCATTCTAAACTGATCATTAGTCCTTCTTGAGTAAACGCTTATAAATAAAGAATAATGCATGGCATCATGCAATTTAGGATAGATTGGATTACTTGAAAGCGTTGTGGTAGCTCTTTCAGTCTCAAAATGTGGTAGCTCTTATAGTCTCAAAATGTGGTAGCTCTTTCAAACTCAAATGTATTCACAATATAGAAAATTGAGCTAGTTTAACGTGGGCGTTGGATTTGTGTCATTCGGAAATCTAAATCGAAATTTACAAAAAATTTAGTGCGGGCATGTCAAGTTGATCGGCCAGTTAAAATTATCATTCTAAACTGGGCATTCGTGCTCCTTGAGTAATGGCCTATAAGTGAAGCATAATGCATGGAATCACACAGTTTAGGATAGATTGGATTACTTGAAGGCTTTGTGGTAGCTCTTTGAGTCTCAATTGGTGTAACAATATAGAAAATTGAGTTAGCTTAAAGTGGGCATTGGATTCGTATCATTTTGAATTCTAAATCAAAAGCTATGGATGATTTTGTGGGTACTTGTCAAGGTTATCGGCAAGTTAAAATGATCATTCTAAACTGATCATTGGTGTTCCTTTAGTAAAGGCTTATAAACGAAGAATAATGCATGGCATCACACATTTTTGGATTACTTAGAGGATTTCTTGTAGCTATTTCAGACTTAAATTTTGTCACAATATAAAAATTTGAGTTTGCTTAACGTGGGCGTCGGGATTCATATCATTCTGAACTCTAAATCAAATGTTACTGACGATTTATTGCACACATATCAAGTTGATCGCCCAACTAAAATGATCATTCTTAAGGATCATTGGTGCTCCTTGAGTAAAGACTTATACATGAAGCATATTGCATGGCATCACGCAGTTTGGGATACATTGGGTTACTTGGAGGCTTTTTGTAGCTATGTAGGTGTTAAATTTTTTCACAATATAGAAAATTGAGTAAGCTAAACGTGGGCGTTGGATTTGTGTCATTTTAAACTCTAAATCAAAAGTTAAAGACGATTTAGTGCGTACATGTCAAGTTGATCAGCTAGTTAAAATGATCATTCTAAACTGATCATTGGTGCTCATTGCGTAAAGACTTATAAATGAAGCATAATGAATGGCATCACGCAGTTTGGGATACATTGGATTACACAGAGGCTTTGTCGTAGTTTTTTCAGTCTCAAATGTTCTCATAATATTAAAAATTGAGCTAGCTTAATGTGGGTGTTGGATTCGTGTCATTCTGAACTCTATATCCAAAGTTACGGACGATTTAGTGCGAACATGTCAAATTTATCGGCCAGTTAAAATGATCATTCCTAACTGATCATTCGTGCACCTTGAGTAAAGGCTTATAAATGACAAATAATGCATGGCATCATGCAGTTTGGGATAGATTGGATTACTTGGAGGCTTTGTCATAGTTATTTTGGTCTTAAACTTTGTCACAATATAGAATATTGAGCTAAATTAACGTGGGCATTCGATTTGTGTCATTCTGAATTCTAAATCAAAAGTGACGGGCGATTTAGTGCGGACATGTCAAGCTGATCGGCCAGTTAAAATGATCATTCCTAACTTATCATTCATGCAACTTGAGTAAAGGCTTATAAATGACGAATAATGCATGGCATCACGCAGTTTGGGATACATTGGATTACTTGGAGGCTTTGTTGTAACTATTCTTGTCTTAATTTTTGTCACAATATAGAAAATTCAGCTACCTTAACGTGGCTGGTTGATATATGTCATTCTAACTCTAAATAAAAAATACAGACAATTTAGTGCAGACATGTCAAGTTTATCGGCTAGTTAAAATAATCATTTTAAACAGATCATTGATGCTCATTAAGCAAAGGTTTACAAATGAAGCATAATGCATGGCATCACGCAGTTTGGGATAGACTGGATTACTTGGAGGCTTTGTCGTAGTTATTTTGGTCATTAATATGTCACAATATAGAATATTGAGCTAGCTTAACATGGGCATTGGATTCGTATCATTTGAACTCTAAATAAAAAGTGATAGAAGATTTAGTGCGGATATGTCAAGTTGATCGGCAAGCTAAAATGATCATTCTTAACTGATTCTTGGTGCCCCTTGTTTAAAATCTTATAAATGACGCATATTGCATGGCATGTTACCATTTCAGATACACTGGATTACATGGAGGCTTTAATTTTGTCACAATATTGAAAATTGAGCTAGATTAATGTGGGCATTGGATTCATGTCATTTTGAGCTCTAAATGAAATGCTAAAGACGATTTACTGCAGACATGTAAAGTTGATCGGCTATTTATGATAATCATTCTAACCTGATCATTGGTGCTCATTGAGCAAAGGTTTACAAATGAAGCATAATGCATGACATCACACAGTTTGGGATAGATTGCATTACTTGGAGGCTTTTTCGTAGCTATTTTGGTTTTAGATTTTGTCACAGTATAAAATATTGAGCTAGAGTAACATGGGCATTGGATTCATGTCATTCTAAACTATAAATCAAAATTTACGGACGATTTAGTGTGGACATGTCACATTGATTGGCCAGTTAAAGTGATCATTCTTAAGTGATAATTCTAACTGATCATTCTAAATTGATCATTCTAACTAATCATTCTAAAGTGATCATTCTTAACAGATCATTCTAATTTAACCATTAGTGCTCCTTTAGTAAAGGCTTATAAATGAAGCATAATGCGTGGCATCACACAGTTTAGGATAGATTCGATTACTTGAAGGCTTTGTGGTAGTTCTTTCAGTCTCAAATAATGTCACAATATGAAAATTTAAGCTATCTTAACATGGGCATTGGATTCAAGTCTTTCTGAATTCTAAATAAAAAATGACGGACAATTTATTGTGGACATGTCAAGTTGATCGGCCAGTTAAAATGATCATCCTTAACTGATCATTGGTGCTCCTTGTGTAAAGGCTTATAAATGACGTATAATGCATGGCATTACGAAGTTAAGCTACATTGGATTACTATGAGCCTTTTTCGTAGCTACTTCGGTCTTAAAGTTTGGTACAATATCAAAAATTGAGCTACCTTAATGTGGGCGTTGGATTCATGCCATTCGGAACTATAAATCAAACATTACGGACAATTTAGTGCGGACATGTCAAGTTTATCAGCTAGTTAAATTGATCATTCTAAACTGATCATTGGTCTCATTAAGCAATGTTTTACAAAGGAAGTATAACGCAGGGCATCATGAAGTTTGGGAAAGATTCGATTATTTGGAGCCTTTTCGTAGCTATTGCAATCTTAAATTTTGCACAATATAGAAAATTGAGCTACCTTAACGTGGGCATTGGATTCATGTCATTCTGAACTCTAAATCAAAATTTTCGCACGATTTAGTGTAGAGATGTCAAGTTGATTGGCCAGCTAAAATGATCATTCTGAACTATTCATTGGTGCTCCTTCAATAAAAGCTTATAAATGAAGCATAATGCATGGCATCACGCAGTTTGGGATACATTGGATTACTTGGAGGCTTTGTCGTAGCTCTTTGAGTCTCAAATGTTGTCACAATATAGAAAATTGAGCTGGCTTAGCGTGGGTGTTAAATTCGTGCCATTCCGAACTCTAAATCAAAAGTTGCAAACAATTTAGGTGCATACATGTCAAGTTAATCTGCCAATTAAAATGATCATTCTAAACTAATCACTGGTTCTTCTGGAGTAAAGGCTTATAAATGAAGCGTAATACATGGCATCACCTAGTTTGGGATACATTGTATTACTTGGAGGCTTTTTCGTAGCTATTTCAGCATCAAATGTTGTCACAATATGGAAACTTTAGCTAGCTTAATGTGGGTGTTGGATTCATCTCACTCTAAACTCTAAATCAAAAGTTACGGATGATTTAGTGTGGACATGTCAAGCTGATTAGATAATTAAAATGATCATTCTGAACTTATCATTGGTGTGCTAGATTAAAGGCTTATATATATGAAGCATAATGCATGGCATCATGCAGTTTGGGATACATTGGATTACTTGGAAGCTTTTTTGTAACTCTTAAAGTCGGCATGGGATTCGTGTCATTTCAAACTCTAAATCAAAAGTTACGGACGATTTATTATGGACATGTCAAGTAGATCAGCTAGTGAAAATGATCATTCTAAACTTATCGTTGGAGCTCCTTCAGTAAATACTTATAAAAGAAGCATAATGCATGGCATCACACAGTTTGGAATAATTTGGATTACTTGGAGGCTTTTTCGTAGCTCTTTCAGTCTCAAAAGTTGTCGCAATTTGGAAAATTGACCTAGTTTAACGTGGGCGGTAGATTCATGTCATTTTGAACTATAAATCGAAATTTACAGATGATTTAGTACATACATGTCAACTTGATTGGCCAGTTAAAATGATCATTCTAAACTAATGATTGGTGCTACTTGAGTAAAGGCTTATAAATGAAGCATAATGCATTGATTCACATAGTTTTGGATAGATTGGATTATTTGAAGGCTTTGCAGTAGCTCTTTCAGTCTCAAATAATGTCACAATATAGAAATTTTAGCTAGCTTAACATGTGCGTTGGATTCGTGTCATTCTAAACTCTAAATCAAAAGTTATAGACGATTTAGTGCGGACATGTTAAGTTGATCAGCTATTTAAAATGATAATTCTAAACTGATCATTGGTGCTCCATGAGTAAAGGCTTATAAACGAAGCAAAATGTATGGCATGACGCAGTTTGGGATACATTGGATTACTTGGATGCTTTTTGGTAGTTATTTAAGTCTCAAATATTGTCATAATATGGAAAATTGAGCTAGCTTAATGTGGGCGTTGGATTGAAGTCATTCTGAACTCTAAATCAAAAGTTACGGACGATTTAGTGTAGACATGTCAAGTAGATTGGCCAGTTAAAAAGATTATTCTAAACTGATCATTGGTGAGCTTAAGTATAGGCATATAAATGAAGCATAATGCATGGCATCACACAGCTTGAGATACGTTGGATTACTTAAAGCCTTTTTCGTAACTCTTTGAGTCTCAAATGTTGTCACAATATGGAAAATTGAGCTAGCTTAACGTAGGCATTGGACTCATGTCATTTTGAGCTCTTAATCAAAAGTTAAAGATGATTTAGTGCGGAAATGTCAAGTTGATCAGCCAGTTAAAATGATCATACTAAGCTGATCGTTGGTGCTGCTTGAGTAAAGGTTTATAAATGAAACATAATGCATTGCATCACGCCATTTGGGATCCATTGGATTACTTGGAGGCTTTGTTGTAGCTCTTTCAATCTCAAATGTTTTCAAAATTTAAAACGTTGAGCTAGCTGAACGTGGGCATTGGGTTCGTATCATTTTGAACTCTAAAACGAAATTTACAGAGGATTTAGTGCGGCCAGGTTAAGTTGATCGTCTTCTTAAAATGATCATTCTAAACTGATCATTGGTGCTTCTTGAGTAAAGGCTTATAAATAAATTATAATGAATGGCATCATGCAGTTTGGAATAGTTTGGATTACATGGAGGCTTTTTCATAGCTCTTTCAGTCTCAAATGTTGTCACAATATGGAAAATTCAGCTACCTTGACGTGGGCATTTGATTCGTGTCATTCTGAACAATAAATCAAAATTTACAGATGATTTAGTACGGACATATCAAGTTGATTGGCCAGTTAAAATTATCATTTTAAACTGATGAATGGTGCTCCTTGAGTTAAGGCTTATAAATGAAGTATAATGCATTGCATCAAGCACTTTGGGATATTAAATTACTTGGAGGCTTTGTCGTAGCTCTTTTAGTCTCAAATGTTGTCACTATATATAAAATTAGCTAGCTTAATGTGGGCGTTGGATTCATGTCATTCTGAACTCTAAATCAAAAGTTACAAATGATTTACTACAGACATGTTAATTTGATCAGCTAGTTAAAACGATCATTCTAAACTGATCATTGGTGCTCCATGAGTAAAAGCTTATAAATGAAGTATAATACATGGCATGACGTATTTTGGGATACATTGGATTACTTGGAGGCTTTGTCATAGTTATTTCAGTCTCAAATATTGTCACAATATGGAAAATTGAGCTACTTTAACGTGGGTGTTGGATTCAAGTCATTCTGAACATTAAATCAAAAGTTATGGACGATTTAGTGCAAACATGTCAAGTTGATCGGCCAGTTAAATTGATCATTCTAAACTAATAATTGGTGCTCCTTAAGTAAACGCATATAAATGAAGCATAATGCATGGCATCACGCAGCTTGAGATACATTGGATTACTTGGAGCCTTTTTCGTAACTCTTTGAGTCTCAAATGTTGTTACAATATGGAAAATTGAGCTAGCTTAATGTAGGCATTGGACTCATGTCATTTTGAGCTCTAAATCAAAAGTTTAAAACGATTTAGTGTGGAAATATCAAGTTGATTAGCCAGTTAAAATGATCATTATAAACTGATCATTGGTGCTCCTTGAGTAAAGGCTTATAAGTGAAATATAATGCATTGCATCACCCGATTTGGGATCCATTGGACTACTTGGAGGCTTTGTCGTAGCTCTTTCAGTCTCAAACGTTGTCACGATTTAAAAAGTTGAGCTAGCTTGACGTGGGCATTGGGTTCGTGTAATTTTGAACTTTAAAAACAAAATTACTGACGATTTAGTGCAGCCATGTTAAGTTGATCGGCTTCTTAAAATGATCATTCTAAACTGATCATTGGTGCTTCTTAAGTAAAGGCTTATAAATAAAGTATAATGCATGGCATCACGCAGTTTGGAATTGTTTGGATTACTTGGAGGCTTTTTGTAGCTTTTTCAATCTCAAATATTGTCACAATATGGAAAATTCAGCTAGTTAACGTCGGCGTTGGATTCGTGTCATTCTGAACTATATATCAGAATCTACAGATGATTTAGTACGGACATGTCAAGTTGATTGGCCAGCTAAAATGATCATTCTAAACTGATTATTGGTGCTCCTTGAGTAAAGGCTTATCAAGGAATCATAATGCATTGCATCAAGCACTTTGGGATACATTGGATTTCTAGGAGGCTTTGTTGTAGCTCTTTTAGTCTCAAATGTTGTCACTATATAGAAAATTTAGCTAGCTTAACGTGGGCGTTAGATTCATGTCATACTGAACTCTAAATCAAAAGTTACAGACGATTTAGTGCGAACATGTTAAGTTGATCAGCTAGTTAAATGATCATTCTAAACTGATCATTGGTGCTTCTTGAGTAAAAGCTTATAAATGAAACATAATGCATGGCATGATGCAATTTGGGATACATTGGATTACTTCAAGAGTTTTTCGTAGCTATTTTAGTCTCAAATATTGTCACAATATGGAAAATTGGGCTAGCTTAACGTGGGTGTTGGATTCAAGTCATTATGAACTATAAATCAGCCTTTAAAAATGAAGAGGACATGTCAATTTGATCTGCCTGTTAAAATTATCAGTCTAAACTGATCATTGGTACTCCTTGAGTAAAGGCTTATAAATGATGCATAATGCATGCCATCACGCAGTTTGGGATTGATTGGATTACTTGGAAGCATTGTCGTAGCGATTTCAGTCTCAAATATTTTCACAATATAGAAAATTGAGCTAGCTTAACGTGGACGTCGGATTCGTGTCATTCTGAACACTAAATCAAAAGGTACGGATTATTTAGTGTGGACATGTCAAATTGATCGGCAAGTTAAATTAATAATTTACTAATGGTCATCGGTGCTCTATTAGTAAAGGCTTATAAATGATGCATAAGGCTTACAAATGGACTCATGTCCTTTTTAAGCTCTAAATCAAAAGTTACAGATGATTTATTATGGACATGTCAAGTAGATCAGCTAGTTAAAATGATCATTCTAAACTTATCGTTGAAGCTCCTTCAGTAAATGCTTATAAAAGAAGCATAATGCATGGCATCACACAGTTTGGAATAATTTGTATTACTTGGAGGCTTTTTTCTTAGCTCTTTCAGTCTCAAATGTTTCACAATTTAGAAAATTGAGCTAGTTTAACGTGGGCGGTGGATTCATGTCATTAGGAACTATAAATCAAAATTTACAGATGATTTAGTACAAACATGTCAACTTGATTGGCCAGTTAACATGATCATTCAAAACTAATGATTGGTGCTCCTTGAGTAAAGGCTTATAAATGAAACATAATGCATGACATCACGCAGTTCGGGATACATTGGATTACTTGGAGGCCTTTCCATAGCTCTTTTAGTCTCAAATGTATTCACAATATGGAAAATTGAGCTTGCTTAACATGGGCGTTGGATTCGTGTCATCATGAACTCTAAATCCAAAATTACAGACGATTTAGTGCGGACATGTCAAATTGATCGGCCAATTAAAATGATCATTTTAAACTAATCATTGGTGCTTCTTAAGTAAATTCTTATAAATGAAGCATAATTCAGGGCATCACACAGTTTCGGATATACTGGATAACTTGGACGCTTTTTCGTAGCTCTTTCATTCTCAAATGATGTCAAAATATAAAAAATTTAGATAGCTTAACATCCGCGTTGGGCTCATGTCATTTTCAGCTCTATATCAAAAGTTAAAGACGATTTACTGCGACATGTCAAGTTGATCAGCTAGTAAAAATGATCATTCTAAACTTGAATAAAGGCTTATAAATGAAGCATAATGCATGACATCACACAGTTTGGAATAGATTGGATTACTTGGAGTCTTTGTCGTATCAATTTTGGTCTTCAATTTTGTCACATTATAGTAAGCTGAGCTAGCTTAACGTGGGTGATTTATTCGTGTCATTTTGAGTTCTAAATCAAAAGTTTTGGACGATTTAGTGCGGACATGTCAAGTTGATCAGCCAGTTAAAATGATCATTCTAAACTGATCAATGGGGCTCCTTGAGTAAAGGCTTATAAATGAAGCATAATGCATGGCATCACGTAGTTTCGAATAGATTGGATTACTTGGAGGATTTATCTTTGCTCTTTCACTCTCAAATGTTGTCAAAATATAGAATATTGAGCTAGCTTAATGTGGGTGTTGGTTTTGTGTCATTTTGAACTTTAAATCAAAAGTTATGGACGTTTAGTGCAGACATGTCAAGTTGCTCGGCTAGTTAAAATGATCATTCTAATCCGGGTCATTGGTGCTTCTTGATTAAAGCCTTATAAATGAAGCATAATGCATGGCAACACGCAATTTGAAATACATTGGATTTCTTGGAGGCTTTTTCGTAGTTCTTTCAGTCTCAAATGTTGTTACAATATGGAAAATTGAGCTACCTTATCGTGGCCGTTGGATTCGTGTCATTCTAAACTCTAAATCAAAATTTACGGACGATTTAGTGCGGACATGTCAGGTTGTTCGGCCAATTAAAATAATCATTCTAAACTTCGCATTGGTGCTCCTTGATTAAAGGCTTATAAATAAAGCATAATGCATGCCATCACGGAGTTTGGGATACATTGGATTACTTGGAGGCTTTTTCGTAACTCTTTTTGTTCAAAATTTTGTCACAATATGGAAAATTGAGGTAGCTTAAGGTGGGCATTGGACTCATGTCATTTTGAGCTCTAAATCAAAAGTCAAAGAAGATTTATTGCGAACATGTGAAGTTGATCAGCTAGTAAAAATGATCATTCTAAACGTATCATTGGGGTTCCTTGAGTAAAGGCTTATAAATGAAGCATAATGTATGACATCATGCAGTTTGGAATAGATTGGATTTCTTGGAGACTTTGTCGTGGCTATTTCGGTCTTAAATTTTTTCACAATATAGAAAACTGAGATATCTTAACGTGGGTGATTGATTGGTGTCATTTTGAGCACTAAATCAAAAGTTACGGACAATTTAGTGTGGACATGTAAAGTATGTCGGCCACTTAAAATGATCATTCTAAACTGATCATTAGTGCTCATTGACTAAAGGCTTATAAATGAAGCATAATGCATGGCATCACGCAGCTTGGAATAGATTGGATTACTTGGTAGTTTTGTCGCAGCTCTTTAAGTCTCAAATGTTTTCACAATATTGAAAATTGAGCTAGATTAACGTGGGTGTTAGATTCGAGTCATTTTTAATTCTAAATCAGAAGTTATGGACGATTTAGTGCGGACATGTCAAGTTGATCGGCCAGTTAAAATGATCATTCTAAACTGATCATTGGTGCTCATTGAGTAAAGCTTATAAATAAAGCATAATGAATGGCATCACGCAGTTTAGGATACATTAGATTACTTGGAGGTTTTTTCGTAACTCTTTCAGTCTCAAATATTGTAAGAATATGGAACATTGAGCTTGCTTAACGTGGGCGTTGGACTTGTGTCATTCGGAACTCTAAATCAATAATTACGAATGATTTAGTGCAGACATTTCTTGTTGATCGGTCAATTAAAATGATCATTCTAAACTGATCATTGGTGCTCCTTGAGTAATGGCTTATAAATGAAGCATAATGCGTGGCATCACGCAGTTTGGAATACATTGGATTAGTTGGAGGCTTTTTCGTAGTTCTTTTAGTTTCAAATGTTGTTACAATATGGAAAATTGAGCTAGCTTAGCGTGGGCGTTGGATTCTTATCATTCTGAACTCTAAATCAAATGTTACTGACTATTTAGTGTGGACATGTCAAGTTGATTGGCTAATTAAAATAATCATTCTAAACTTGGCATTGGTGCTCCTTGATTCAAGGCTTATAAAAAAAGCATAATGCATGGCATCACGCAGTTTGGGATACATTGGATTACTTGGAGGTTTTTTCGTAACTCTTTTAGTCTCAAATGTTGTCACAATATGGAAAATTCAGCTGGCTTAGGGTGGACGTTGGACTCATCTCATCTTGAGTTCTAAATCAATAGTTAAAAACATTTTATAGCGGACATGTCAAGTTGATCAGCTAGTAAAAATGATCATTCTAAACTTATCATTGGTGCTCCTAGAATAAAGGCTTATAAATTTTGAACTCTAAATCAAATGTTACATACGTTTTAGTGCGGACATCTCAAGTTGATCGACCAATTAAAATAATCATTCTAAACTTGGCATTGGTCCTCCTTGATTTAAGGCTTATAAATTAAGCATAATGTATGGCATCACACAGTTTGGGATACATTGGATAACTTTGAGGTTTTTCGTAACTTTTTTAGTTTCAAATGTTGTCACAATATGGAAAATTCAGCTGGGTTAAGGTGGACGTTGGACTCATCTCATTTTGAGTTCTAAATCAATAGTTAAAAACGATTTAATGCGGACATGTCAAGATGATCAGCTAGTAAAAATGATCATTCTAAACTTATCATTGGTGCTCCTTGAGTAAAGGCTTATAAATGAAGCATAATGAATGGCATCACGCAGTTTGGAACAGATTGGATTACATGGAGGCTTTTTTGTAGCTATTTTGGTCTTAAATTTGGTCACAATATAGAAAACTGACCTAGCTTAACATGGGTGATTGATTATTGTCATTTTGAGCTCCAAATCAAAAGTTACGGACGATTTAATGCGGACATGTAAAGTATATCACTACAAGAAAACATTAACATTTTCGATGGCATTTCCGATGGAAATAAAACCATAGGACTTTTCCGACAATTTTGCGATGGACAATCGACGGAAAACCGAGGGAAATAAACCCGTCGGAGCTCCGTCGGTAATTTCTGACGCTTGAGACGCCGTCGGTAAATCGATGGTAAAAACTGATGGTAAACCGTTGAATTTCTGACAAAAGCGTAGTCGTCGGGATATCCTCTTGAAACCGTTGGAACTTTACCGACGTATCTCAGGCCATCGGTAATATTCCGATGGTTTCCCGGCAGATCTTGTGTTTTACTATCCATCGGGAAGCCATCGGAAACAGTCGTCGGAAAACCATCGGAAGTATCCGACCATTGTCGGACGCCGTCGGCAATCCATCGGAAAAATAAGAATAATCTATTAAAATTTTGTGTTTATCCATCGGTGGTCGGAAACCGTCGGAAATCCATCGGTTAAATATGTGAATATCCAGTTGTGGTCGGTAACTGTCGGAATTCTATCGGAAATAGAGAATATTCTAAAGAATAATCTTTTTAAAATTCGTAATTATCTGTTAAAAATTCTTAATAATCTCTTAAAAATTCGTGATAATATCTAATTTTCACTATAAATAAGCTATGATCTTTCACAATTTCAAGAGAACCAAAATTTTTAAGAAAATGTGTTCTTCGGGTTCTTATGAGTATTTTCGATCGTGGATGGATAAACCTCGATATGATTCAACCACGGGGGAATTGACTGATGAATTTGCGCAAGGTGTTGAAGAGTTAATGGCATTTGCATCAAAGAATAGCATGACATCGGAATACGCTAAAATGTATTGTCCGTGTATTAAATGTCGAAATCATAGATTAATCTCTGTTAGAGAACTACGTAATCATTTGTATAGGAATGAATTTATGCCGGGTTACAAAATTTGGTATTCACCTGGAGAAACTAATGCAACGATGCAATATTATGGTAGTACTTCAAAAAGGATAGATAGTACTAATGTTAGGGTAGAGGAACCGGCATCAAAAATTGATATAAACGGAGGTATTGTTCAGATGGTGAATGATGCATTTCGTGAACAAAGAGAATTGTACATTGAAGATATTAGCAGAATAGAGGAACCTAATTTGGAAGCCCGGAAATCTTTTGATATGTTAGATGCATCCAAGCAGCCTTTGTATAAAGGATGTAGAGGTGGATTATCGCCTTTATTTGCTACAAGCAGGTTGATGACGATAAAAACGGATTTCAACTTGTCTGAAGATTGTTTGAATGCGATAGCTGATTTTGTTAGAGATATATTACCTGAAGATAATATTGCACCTGCTTCATATTACGAGGTTCAAAAACTTGTATCTGGTCTTGGATTGCCATATCAGATTATCGATGTATGTATTGACAATTGCATGATCTATTGGAGAAATGATGAAAACCGCATGAAGTGCCGATTTTGTCACAAACCTCGATTTCAAGAGACAAGCGGTAGAGTACCTATTCCGCATAAACAGATGTGGTATTTGCCATTAACAGAGAGGTTAAAGAGGTTATATCAATCTGAACACACGGCAAAACCTATGAGATGGCATGCAGAACATAATTCGAATGGAGAAATTGTGCATCCCTCGGATGCAGAAGCATGGAAACATTTTCAATAGGTTTATTCTAGTTTTGCATATGAGCCTAGAAACGTATACCTCGGGTTATCTACAGATGGATTCAACCCTTTTGGGAAGCATGGGAGGCAATACTCGTTGTGGCCAGTTATCGTTACACCTTATAATTTGCCTCCTTTGTGCATGAAACGAGAGTTTTTATTTCTAACAATTCTCGTCCCCGGCCCAGAGCATCCTAAGCGATCGCTTGATATTTTCTTACAGCCACTAATTCATTAGTTAAAAATATTATGGGAAAATGGTGTCGCAGCATTCGATGTTTCCAACCAACAGAACTTCTTGATGCGAGCTGTACTTATGTAGACGATAAGTGATTTTCCAGCATATGGTATGTTATCAGGATGGTCGACGCATGGAAGATTAGCATGCCCATATTGTCAAGATAATACTGATGTGTTCCGAGTGAAACACGGACGAAAGACTAGTTGGTTCGATTTTCATCGTCAATTTCTACCACAAGATCATCCATATGGCCGGAGCACGACATTGTTTATGCTCTACCTCCTATTCTTGACGGGAATTATTTGATGAATCAACTTCGAGATTTTGGTGCTGAGAGAACGGCTTCTTGTGGAGGTAACGGACATTACCATGTTGATGGTTGTAAAGAATACAATAATTGGCACAAGAAGAGTATTTTTTGGGATTTACCATATTGGAAGGACCATTTGTTGCGCCATAATCTAGATGTTATGCACATTGATAAGAATTTTTTTGACAACATAATGAATACCGTTCTAAATGTGCAAGGAAAAACAAAAGATATTTTGAAAGCTAGACTGGATTTGCCAGATATTTGTTCCCGGAAGAAACTACATGTAATGTCAAATGGAAAATAATTGTCTCCCGCATTCCGGTTGGATGCGCATGCAAAAGATGAATTCTTTGACTGGATTAAGCATAGTGTCAAATTTCCAGATGGATAAGCATCTAATCTTCGTAATTGTGTCGATACTATTGAAGGTAAATTTTCAGGGATGAAAAGTCATGATTGTCATGTTGTCATGCAAAGATTATTCCCATTTTCCTTTAGCGATCTACTGCCTAAAAACGTCCACGGAGCAATTGCAGGTACGATGTTTACATTATTTTATATATAAATAATAATAATTTCATATATTATATGATATTAAAATATATTTTTTTTATGTAGGGATTGGTGCTTTTTTTCGAGATTTATGTACAAGATAACTTACTGTAGACGATATCCGAAATTTGGAGGAAAAAATACCGGTTCTCATTTGTAACCTGGAGAAAATATTTCCATCAGCATTTTTTGATGTTATGGAGCATCTTCCTATTCACCTCCCTAGAGAACCAGCCCTTGGAGGACCTGTTCAGTACATATGGATGTATCCTTTTGAGAGATATATGTTCCACCTAAAGAAAAAAGTTAAAAATCTTGCCAGGGTTAAAGGTTCAATCGTCGCACAAAGTATTAATGAAGAAACATCTAACTTTGCTAGTTACTATTTTCCATCGCAAATGCAAACAAAAAATAGACGACCTTCACGACATGATGATGGAGGAGAAAAACCAAGCTATCTAGTGTATGTGCCAGAAATATTTGCACAAATTGGACGTTTAAGTGGAAAAGGGAAGACGCGACGCCTATCAGAGGAGGAACACAATCACTTGCATTTGTATATTTTGACAAATTGCGGTTTTGGAATATGAAAGGTACATTCAATTTAATTTTTTTTAGTTATTATTATAATTTATTGTTAATTTTTTTTTCATAATTAAGAGGATATACATGGAACAAATACGTGTTCATTATTCAGATTACAGCGAGAATGAGTTGGTCGAACTTAAAAAAAGCGAATTTACAAAATAGTTGCATTTTTATGTTAGTGTTACCACAGTTATGTAATTTTCAATAATAGTTTACTATATATCTATATATATTTATAATTTACTACATTCTATTATTTTGTAGGTTACTACATGTCCTTCTAGGGGTATAACGTTTCCCATGTGGTTAGTTGAGTTGGTGAGTGGTCCTACAGTTACTGCAAAATCTTATCCAATGTACTGCACTCGTGGATATGCTTTTAAGAGTCATCGCGAAGGAAACTCACAAACAACTTGTAATTATGGTGTATCATCTCAATCGGAAGAAATTGTATACAATGGTATTCTTCGTGAAATATTAGAAGTTCACTATACAGGAATGATTGATTTGAGGTGTATTGTGTTCTATTGTGACTAGTATGACCCTGTCATGGGTCAACGTGAAAACGAATTCGGTGTTACATCTGTCCACTCTCGTAAGCGACATCGAAAATATGATCCTTTTATACTTGCATCACAAGCGGACCAGGTTTGTTACATTCGATATCCTCGTATGAGAAACAAGCAAGATCCTTGGATTACAGTGACCTCAATACATCCTAGAGGAATGGTATGTGGTATTACCGAACAAGAGCCTATGCAACAAAGCACAATTGGTAACTTAGGTTCAATAGACATTGAAGTTAACCTTGTTGTTGATGACACCACGAACGAAGATTACAACGTGTTTCAAGATTCAGAAGAAGAGATTGGCGAGTTTGACGACCAAAATTCAGCTAATTCGGAATATTCATCAGATTCAGATTAAATTTGTGATAATAAGATTTTTTTCCATACTTTAATTATATATAAATTATCTTTTCTAAATTCAGATTCAAATTCAGATTTAATATTTTTCTTTCCATATTTCATTTCCATATGTTCATAAATGCTTACACGGAATATTGAAAAAAGTCATGTTATTTTTAATGCATTTTGTTATATACAAAATAAATCAAAACTTTTTTAATAATATATAAATATTTTTTTTCGAAATATTGATATATGTAGCCGTCGGAATGAAAAAAAACTTTTTAATAATATATAAATATTTTTTGAAATACTGATAAAACTAGCGACGGCTTTCCGACGGCTTTTGTACTTTCCGTCGGAAATTTAACAAAATGAACATAAAATTTTTAATAATCTGTAAATATTTCAAAATATTGATATACATAACCGACGGCTTTCCGACGGCTTTTGTACTTCCATCGGAAATCTGTCGGAATTGACAAAACTTTTTAATAATATATAAAATTTTTCGTAATATTGATATACTTAACCGATGGATTGCCGACGGCTTTTGTAAATCCGTCGGAAATCCGTCGGAACACCATCAATTGCAACGTGTGCAAACTATTTGTCGAGCATGCACAGGTTTTAAGTTTATCGACGGAAAACCGACGGATTTCCGACGGCTTCAAAATTTTACGAGGGAAACATAATTCCCAACGCGGGATTTGCCAAAAATATTTATTATATTTCTGACGTATTCCTGACGGAAATTACCGTTGGAAATATCTAATATAACCTACGGCCATTTCTTCTTCTTCCTCTCTCGCGTTTCTCTCCTTCGGATCTCATCTTCTTCGCTTCCCGCCGTACGTCGCCGCAAATAACTGCAAATCGCCGCAAATCGCCGCAAATCGACGCAAATCATGTAAGTTTTTCTTAAAAATAATAACATTAGATTTCTATTTTGTGTGATTTTCTGTCGATACCACGTTCGTTACGGATAAACCACAATTTTTCAATCTCTGACATTGTACCAAGCTGAACTGCATAACATCCGATTATTTTCAACGGATATACGAGTTTCGTAAATTCACACATGTACATTTGGGCTAATTCAGTCCAACTCAGTGTTAATTATACAATGGATTGTTAAGTATAAACTATGAACTGTAGAAGCTAATTAATTATATAACGATTATTTAACGTCTTTGACATATCATACTTCTAACGAAGTTAAGATATTTGATTTCTCTCTTACGGAACAACAAAATAACATTGGTTATCAAACCGCAATCTACATACGATAAATTAATCATGTGTTAGGACACAACCATCTTAGTCTTTATTCAAAGTACTAAAAATAAGTTTTTAATAATTATAAAAAAAAGTAGACTGGATGAAGATTTCAAGTATTGATCACAACATCATTTTTTTTGTTGCTTGGTTTCTTAACCGAATACTAGTTAATTGACAAGGTTTCAAGGTTTTTTTAAATCAACTTTTATTTAAATATTATTAAAATTACTTTTTTTATAAAAATATTATAAACATTAAAAAATTATAGTTCGTATCAAGATTACGAAAGACGTGGTGAGTCGTCTACTCCGAGTTGCTTACCAATTCAAGTTCCAGAATCTGCAAATGATTTTTTCCGACCAATGACAATTGAAGAATTGGTTCAGCAGCCTAGTCGCGAACTTCTTACTTTTCTTGATCCGAGACGTCAAGGAAACTCGACATGGTAAATTTTCTATAAATATATTTAAAATAATTATTTTAATGTTATTCTATAATTATATTTAAAATAATTACTTAAACGCTATTGTAATAAAAATTCGTAGGTTTGGTATTTCAAACAATAGAATAATCAAATCTATATTAAAGATGCTTCATTTTCTTTTGAACAAACCATATACCGAATTTTGAGATATTCCATACGAAGAACGTCAGATTTGGTTCAGGATGTTTGCGGTATGTTATTTAAATTTTAAATATATAATTATTTTAAATAGTTTTTAATAATATTTTTTAGTAATATATACTAAAATTTCGCAGCAAAAATTTACATGGGATCCCATGAACACAAAATTGGTGGAAGAAGCTTTCGAAAAAGAGGTTGCAGTACAATTTTCCCGCCACATGAACGAATGGAAAAAAAAATGGAAAAAAGAAAAAGATAAACCAAGAGGGTTGAATGTGTCGGTTTGGAACGACTTTATTCGTTATTGGGAATCTTCCAGCGCTGAGGTCATCTCGAAAACTAATTCGAGAAACCGGAAGAGGGATCGAGGAGGCAAAGGCATTTATATTCACAATGCCGGATCAACTAGTTTTCTGAGACGAGCCGATCAATTGGTAAATTAATTATTATATTAATTATTTATTATTATTTAAAAATTTTAAAATTATTAATTTAGAATTTTTTTGTTTTTAGGCACAAGAAATTGGAGCGCCTCCCAATCACTTGCAACTTCTCGAGGACGTCCACACGAACAAAAAGACTGATCGTATCCAAGATGGTCTCGTTAGTGAGATCATCGAAAAAGTAAAAAAGAAAAAAGTGATATTCTAACCCAGCAATCTCAAGTTGGTTCTTCATCCTCGGTCGTCGAATTACCTCGTTCTGAGATTAACGATCTCGTTCTTGATGTAAGTTTATTTTTTTTTAAATATATAATTAATATTATAATAATTTTCATTAAATTTTCTAATATTATTTTTTATTTTTACAGGAAGTACGATTTTCAAAAGGTGGTCATCCAGGACTCGGGAGAGTTGTAGATACCGGTGGCGCAACATCTGCAGTTAGAAACGAGGAAAATAAGCAGCTAAAAGAAGAAATGGCATCTATGAAAATAGAGATGAATAATCTCAAAAATTTTGTAAAAAGAATAAAAAATAAATTGCCTGATGATTTTTTTCTCCTCCTTCTCCTCATGCCCCTCCTTTGTAAATTTGTAATTTAAAACAATTGTTTAATAATATTTATATTTATAATATTATTTTTATTAATTGTATGATTATTTTTAAAAATATTTACAAATATTAATTTAATTTAATAAAATAAAAAATTTATTAATTTATTTTTTCAATTAATTGGTGTTTTCCGATGGATTATGCCGTCGGAAATTGCCAACGACAGTTGTCGTCGGAAACGTGTTGAGATATCCCGACGGTTATAAACCATTGGGAAATATCATCGGACCAAATTCCTGATGGCCGAAGTCATCGGAAAATGTCCCTCGATTATTCGTCGGTAATTCCCGATGGCTGCGGACCATCGAATATCCGTTGGTATTTTCTGATGAAACATTTCCATCGAAAATCCATCGGAAGTTTCTGACGGCACACTTAATCGCCAATCCGTCGGAAATTCCTGATAAATTACCGATGGAATCTAATTTCCGATGAAATAGTCCTGATGGACTATTGTCGTCGGAAATTTGTCGAGAATCTGTGTTACCGACGTGTTTCCGACGAATATGGCCGTCGGAAATGTGCTATTTTCTTGTAGTGTATCTGCCAGTTAAAATGATCATTTTAAACTGATCAATGGTGCTTCTTGAGTAAAGGCTTATAAATGAAGCATAATGCATGGCATCACGCAGACTGGAATAGATTGGATTATTTGGATGTTTTATCGCAGCTCTTTCAGTCTCAAATATTTTCACAATATAGAAAAGTGAGCTACCTTACCGTGGGTGTTGAATTCGAGTCTTTTTTAACTCTAATTCAAAACTTATGAATGATTTAGTGCGTATATGTCAATTTGATCGGCCAGTTAAAATGGTAATTCTAAACTGATCACTCGTGCTCGTTGAGAAAAGGTTATAAATAAAGCATAATGCCTGACATCACACAATCTAGGATACTTTAGATTACTTCGAGACTTTTTCATAACTCTTTTAGTCTCAAATGTTGTCAGAATATGGAACATTGAGCTCGCTTAACATGGGCGTTGAAATCGTGTCATTCTGAACTCTAAATAAACAATTACGGACGATTTAGTGCGTACATGTCATATTGATCAGCCAATTAAAAATGATCATTCTAAACTGATCAATTGTTCTCCTTTAGTAATGGCTTATAAATGAAGCATAATGCATTGAATCACACAGTTTGGGATACATTGGATTAGTTGGAGGCTTTTTCGTAGTTCTTTAAATTTCAAATGTTGTTACAATATGGAAAATTGAGCTAGCTTAGCGTGTGCGTTAGATTCGTGTCATTCTGAACTCTAAGTCAAATGTTACGGACGATTTAGGGAAAAATGATTGATTCCCATACAAACTTTCTTCGATTGGATTATGTATATATGAATTAGTAACCAATGCTAATATCTACACAAACTATGTTTAAATTTGAATTCAATACACGAACTACTATTTCGCAGCTAAAACCAACATATTAACATAAACCGTTTATTTGCCATCTAACTGTGCTGACTAGGACTCTACGTTGGAGTCATTTACAAAACGACACCGTTTCACATGAAAACGAAAACAGGATGAAACAACGTTTTTTCTCATTCTGACACTTAGCAAAATTGGAGAAAAATTGTGTGGAATAGAAACGACGTCGTTTCTTACAAGAGGAAAAACTTTGGTGAAGTAGAAATTGGCTAGGGTTTACGGGGAGAGGGAAATCGCGAATTAGGGTGAGTGAAATCGCGAAGAAGAAGAGAGAAACTGTGCTCCCGTGAAATCTACGAGAACAAGAGTGTTATGCGAGAGAATCGAAACGAAAAGGCATCGACAGTTGGTGTGGGAGCTTCTCAATCGCATCCGATGAAGTAAGTCGATTTTTGTTCTGAAATTTGTAGATTTAGGATGAAATTAATAGTTTTTAGATGTGTGATTTCATATAGGAAAGTGCTAATGGTGATAGTTGATGGAAAAAGTTACGATTTATATAGTCTTGGAAAAAGTTACGATTTATGTCTACCAAGTGTTTGACAAAATACCTGAATGAATTTTTGAACTCGATTTTATTCAGTAACGAAGGGGAAGGGGAGAATTTAACTAAGTGTTGGAATGAGCAAAAATGACGCCGTTTCACTATGTGAAACGGCGTCGTTTTGTTAATTACGCCAACATGGCATCCTTAGAAGCTTTTTCGTTACTCCTTCAGTCTCCAATGTTGTCACAATATAGAAAATTGAGCTAGCCTACCAAGGGCGATAGATTCGTCACATTCTGAACTTTAAATCAAAAATTACGAACGATTTAGTGCGGACATGTCAAGTTTATTGGGCAGTTAACATGATCATTCTAAATTGATCATTGGTACTTCTAGAGGAAAGGCTTATAAATGAAGCATAATGCATGGCATCACGCAGTTTGAGATAGATTGGATTACTTGGAGGCTTTTTCGTAGCTATTTCTGTTTAAAATTTTGTCACAATATAGAAAATTCAGCTAGCTAAACGTGGGTGTTGGATTGGAGTCATTATGAACTATAAATCAAAGGTGACGGATAGTTTAGTGCGGATATGTCAAGTTGATCGGCCTGTTAAAATGATCATTCTAAACAGATCATTGGGGCTCCTTGAGTAAAGACTTATAAATGAAGCATTATGCGTGGCATCACACATTTTGGGATAGATTGGATTACTTGGAGGCTTTGTCCAAGCTCTTTCACTCTCAAATGTTGTTAAAATATAGAATATTTGAGCTAGCTTAATCTTGGTGGGTGATTCGTGTCATTTTGAATTCTAAATAAAAAGTTATGGATGTTTAGTACGGACATGTCAAGTTGCTCAGCCAGTTAAAATAATCATTCTAAACTGGTCATTGGTGCTCCTTGAGTAAAGGCTTATAAATGAAGCAAAATGCATGACATCACTCAGTTTGGAATACATTGGATTACTTGAAGGCTTTTTCGTAGTTCTTTGAGTCTAAAATATTGTTACGATATGGAAAATTGAGCTAGCTTAAGGTGGGCGTTGGATTCGTGTCATTCTGAACTCTAAATCAAAAGTTACGGACGATTTAGTGCGGACATGTCAAGTTGATCGGCCAGTTAAAATAATCATTCTAAACTTGGAATTAGTGCTCCTTCATTAAAGACTTATAAATGAATCATAATGCATGGCATCACGCAGTTTGGAATACACTGGATTACTTAGATGCTTTTTTGTAGTTCTTTAAGTCTCAAATGTTGTTACAATATGAAAATTGAGCTAGCTTAGCGTGGGTGTTGGATTCTGTTCATTCGGAACTCTAAATCAAATGTTACGAAAGATTTATTGTGGACATGTCAAGTTGATCGGCAAGTTAAAATAATCATTCTAAACTTGGCATTGGTGCTCCTTGATTAAAGGCTTATAAATGAAGCATAATGCATGGCATTACGCAGTTTGGAATAGATTAGATTTCTTGGAGACTTTGTCGTAGCTATTTCGGTTTTAAATTTTGTCACAATATAGAAAACTGAGGTAGCTTAATGTGGGTGATTGATTCGTGATATTGTGAGCACTAAATCAAAACTTACAGACGATTTAGTGCATATATGTCAAGTTGATCGGCCAGTTAAAATGATCATTCTAAGCTGGTCATTGGTGCTCCTTTAGTAAATGCTTATAAATGAAGCATAATGCATGGCATCACGCAGATTGGAATAGATTGGATTACTTGGAGGTTTTGTCGCAGCTCTTTCAGTCTCAAATGTTATCACAATATTGAAAATTGAGCTAGATTAACGTGGATGGTTGATTCGAGTCATTTTTAACTCAAAATCAAAAGTTATGGATGGTTTAGTGTGGACATGTCAAGCTGATCGGCCAGTTAAAATGATCATTCTAAACTGATCATTGGTGCTCGTTGGCATCACGCAGTTTATGATACATTAGATTACTTCGAGGCTTTTTCATAACTCTTTTAGTCTCAAATGTTGTCAGAATATAGAACATTGAGCTCGCTTAACATGGGCGTTGGAATCGTGTCATTTTGAACACGGACGATTTAGTGAGTACATGTCATATTAATCGACCAATTAAAATAATCATTCTAAACTGATCATTGGTTCTACTTGAGTAATGGCTTATACATGAAGCATAATGCATTGAATCACGCAGTTTGGGATAAATTGGATTAGTTGGAGGCTTTTTTCGTAGTTCTTTCAATTTCAAATGTTGTTATAATATGGAAAATTGAACTAGCTTAAAGTGTGCTTTGGATTCGTGTCATTCTAAACTCTAAATCAAATGTTACAGACGATTTATTGCGGACATGTCAAGTTGATCGGCCAGTTAAAATAATCATTCTAAACTTGGCATTGGTGCTCCTTGATTAATGGCTTATAAATGAAGCAAAATGCATGGCATCACGCAATTAGGGATATATTGGATTACTTGGACGCTTTTTCGTAACTCTTTCAGTCTCAAATGTTGTCACAATATTGAAAATTGAACTAGCCTAAGGTGGGCATTGGACTCATGTAATGTTGAGCTCTAAATCAAAAGTTACGAACGATAAAGTGTGGATATGTCAAGTTGATCGGCCTGTTAAAAAAATCATTCTAAACTGATCATTGGTGCTCCTTGAGTAAGAACTTATAAATGAAGCATAATACATGGCTTCAGGCAGTTTGGGATACATTGGATTACGTGGAGACTTTGACATATCTCTTTCACTCATAAATGTTGTCACAATATTGAAAATTGAGCTAACTTAATGTGGACGTTGGATTCGTGTCATTCTGAACTTTAAATCAAAAGTTACGGATTATACTGCGCAGACATGTCAAGTTGTTCGGCATGTTAAAATGATCATGCAAAACTGATCGTCGGTGCTCATTTAGTAAAGGTTTATAAATGAAGCATAATGCATGGCATCACGTAGTTTAGGATACATTGGATTTCTTGGAGGCTTTTTCTTCACTCTTTCACTGTCAAATGTTGTCTCAATATAGAAAATTGACCTAGCCTAATGTGGGTGTTGGATTCATGTCATTCTGAACTCTAAATCAAAAGTTACAAACGATTTAGTGAAGACATGTCAAGTTGATCGGCCAGTTAACATGATCATTCTAAACTGATCATTGGTGCTCCTTGAGTAAAGGCTTATAAATGAAGCATAATGCATGGCATCACACAGTTTGGGATAGATTGGATTATTTGGAGGCTTTTTCATAGCTTATTTCTGTGTTAAATTTTGTCACAATATAGAAATTTCATCTAGCTAAATGTGGGTGTTGGATTCAAGTCATTCTGAACAATAAATCAAAGGTGACGGACGATTTAGTGCGGACATGTCATGTTGATCAGACAGTTAAAATGATCATTCTAAACTGAGTATTGCAGCTCGTTTAGTAAAGGCTTATAAATGAAGCATAATGAGTGGTATCACGCTTTTGGGATAGATTATATTACTTGCAGGCTTTGTCCTAGCTGTTTCACTCGCAAATGTTGTCAAAATATAGAATATTGAGCTAGCTTAACGTGGGTGTTGTATTCGTGTCATTTTGAACTCTAAATCAAAAGTTATGCACGTTTAGTCGGATATGTCAAGTTGCTCGGCCAGTTAAAATGATAATTCCAAACTGATCATTGGTGCTACTTGAGTAAAGGCTTATAAATGAAGCATAATGCATGACATCACACAGTTTGGAATACATTGGATTACTTGGAGGCTTTTTCGTCATTCTTTCAGTCTCAAATGTTGTTACAATATTCAGAACTGAGCTAGCTTAGAGTGGGCATTGGATTCGTGTCATTCCGAACACTAAATGAAAAGTTATGAACGATTTAGTGTGGACATGTCAAGTTGATCGGCCAGTTAAAATAAGCATTCTCAACTTGGCATTGGTGATACTTGATTAATGGTTTATTAATGAAGCATAATGCATGGCATCACGAAGCTTGGGATACATTGGATTATTTGGAGGCCTTTTGTCAGTGCTTCAGCCTCAAATGTTGTCACAATATTGAAAACTGAGCTAGCATAACGTGGGCGTTAGATTCGTGTCATTCTGAATTCTAAATCAAAAGTTACGAACGATTTATTGCGGACATGTCAAGTTGATCGGTAAGTTAATATGATCATTCTATACTGATCATTGGTGCTCCTTGAGTAAAGGCTCTATACTGATCATTAGTGCTCCTTGAGTAAAGGCTTATAAATGAAGTATAATGCATGGGATCACGCTGTTTGGGATATATTGGATAAGTTGGAGGCTTTTTCATAGCTAGTTCTATGTTAAATTTTGTCACAATATAGAAAATTCAGCTAGCTAAACGTGGGCATTGGATTCAAGTCATTCTAAACTATAAATCAAAGGTGACAGAAGATTTAGTGTGAACATGTCAAGTTGATCTGCTAGTTAAAATGATCATTTTAAACTGATCATTTGGGCTCCTTGAGTAAAGGCTTATAAATCAAGCAATATGCATGGCATCACGCATTTTGGGATAGATTGGATTACTTGGAGGATTTTTCCTAGCTCTTTCACTATCAAATGTTGTCAAAATATAGAATATTGAACTAGCTTAACATGTGTGGGTGATTCGTGTCATTTTGAACTCTAAATCAAAAGTTTTGGACATTTAGTACGGACATGTCAAGTTGCTCGGCCAGTTAAAATGCTCATTCTAAACTGATCATTGGTGCTCCTTGCGTAAAGGCTTATAAATGAAGTATAATGCATGGCATCACGCTGTTGGGATACATTGGATTATTTGAAGGCTTTTACGTAGTTCTTTCAGTCTCAAATATTGTTACAATACGGGAAATTGAGCTACCTTAGCATGGGCGTTGGATTCGTGTCATTCTGAACTCTAAATCAAAAGTTACGGACGATTTAGTGCAGACATGTCAAGTTGATCGGCCAGTTAAAATAATCATTCTAAACTTGGCATTGGTGCTTCTTGATTAAAGGCTTATAAATCAAGCAAAATCCATGGCATCACGTAGTTTGGGATATATTGGATTACTTGGAGGCTTTTTCGTAACTCTTTCTGATGAGGACATCAGGTCGTACATCCAGCCAGGAGACCAGACTGGCCGACCAGGAAGCTTGCCCGAGACAGCCGGGCCATCTGGCACGTCTGCCTGCCCAAGCGGTACCGCTGGACCTTCGACCAATAGGACCAGACCGACCAGCATTGCCGGCGGAGAGACCCAAGCATCCGGCACACTTGGTGGCAACGTGGATGACACCGCCGGTCGCCTTGGTGATGCCACCAACTCCGGGATCAAGTTGGCCGGTCCTGAAGACATACCGGCCAGTACCTCGCACAGTCCAGCCGGTACAGCCGATCCAGCCGAGTGCACGAGCATTTCAACTTCTACACAAGGAAACTCGGACCAGATAAGCTACCAGCTTCAGGACATGCATCTAGAGGAAGTATCCACACCAGTAGTGCGACCAGGAGCAATGACAA
>JAEVFF010000656.1:189157-202488 GCA_018901945.1 Pugionium dolabratum
CGCGAAGGAAACTCACAAACAACTTGTAATTATGGTGTATCATCTCAATCGGGAGAAATTGTATACAATGGTATTCTTCGTGAAATATTAGAAGTTCACTATACAGGAATGATTCATTTGAGGTGTATTGTGTTCTATTGTGACTAGTATGACCCTGTCATGGGTCAACGTGAAAACGAATTCGGTGTTACATCTGTCCACTCTCGTAAGCGACATCGAAAATATGATCCTTTTATACTTGCATCACAAGCGGACCAGGTTTGTTACATTCGATATCCTCGAATGAGAAACAAGCAAGATCCTTGGATTACAGTGACCTCAATACATCCTAGAGGAATGGTATGTGGTATTACCGAACAAGAGCCTATGCAACAAAGCACAATTGGTAACTTAGGTTCCATAGACACTTCTCTTGAAGTTAACCTTGTTGTTGATGACACCACGAACGAAGATTACAACGTGTTTCAAGATTCAGAAGAGGAGATTGGCGAGTTTGACGACCAAAATTCAGCTAATTCGGAATATTCATCAGATTCAGATTAAATTTGTGATAATAAGATTTTTTTCCCATACTTTAATTATATAGAAATTGTCTTTTCTAAATTCAGATTCAAATTCAGATTTAATATTTTTCTTTCCATATTTCATTTCCATATGTTCATAAATGCTTACACGGAATATTGAAAAAAGTCATGTTATTTTTAATGCATTTTGTTATATACAAAATAAATCAAAACTTTTTTAATAATATATAAATATTTTTTTTCGAAATATTGATATATGTAGCCGTCGGAATGAAAAAAAACTTTTTAATAATATATAAATATTTTTTGAAATACTGATAAAACTAGCGACGGCTTTCCGACGGCTTTTGTACTTTCCGTCGGAAATTTAACAAAATGAACATAAAATTTTTAATAATCTGTAAATATTTCAAAATATTGATATACATAACCGACGGCTTTCCGACGGCTTTTGTACTTCCATCGGAAATCTGTCGGAATTGACAAAACTTTTTAATAATATATAAAATTTTTCGTAATATTGATATACTTAACCGATGGATTGCCGACGGCTTTTGTAAATCCGTCGGAAATCCGTCGGAACACCATCAATTGCAACGTGTGCAAACTATTTGTCGAGCATGCACAGGTTTTAAGTTTATCGACGGAAAACCGACGGATTTCCGACGGCTTCAAAATTTTACGAGGGAAACATAATTCCCAACGCGGGATTTGCCAAAAATATTTATTATATTTCTGACGTATTCCTGACGGAAATTACCGTTGGAAATATCTAATATAACCTACGGCCATTTCTTCTTCTTCCTCTCTCGCGTTTCTCTCCTTCGGATCTCATCTTCTTCGCCTCCCGCCGTACGTCGCCGCAAATAACTGCAAATCGCCGCAAATCGCCGCAAATCGACGCAAATCATGTAAGTTTTTCTTAAAAATAATAACATTAGATTTCTATTTTGTGTGATTTTCTGTCGATACCACGTTCGTTACGGATAAACCACAATTTTTCAATCTCTGACATTGTACCAAGCTGAACTGCATAACATCCGATTATTTTCAACGGATATACAAGTTTCGTAAATTCACACATGTACATTTGGGCTAAAACTCGAGATTCAGTCCAACTCAGTGTTAATTATACAATGGATTGTTAAGTATAAACTATGAACTGTAGAAGCTAATTAATTATATAACGATTATTTAACGTCTTTGACATATCATACTTCTAACGAAGTTAAGATATTTGATTTCTCTCTTACGGAACAACAAAATAACATTGGTTATCAAACCGCAATCTACATACGATAAATTAATCATGTGTTAGGACACAACCATCTTAGTCTTTATTCAAAGTACTAAAATTAAGTTTTTAATAATTATAAAAAAAAGTAGACTGGATGAAGATTTCAAGTATTGATCACAACATCATTTTTTTTGTTGCTTGGTTTCTTAACCGAATACTAGTTAATTGACAAGGTTTCAAGGTTTTTTTAAATCAACTTTTATTTAAATATTATTAAAATTACTTTTTTATAAAAATATTATAAACATTAAAAAATTATAGTTCGTATCAAGATTACGAAAGACGTGGTGAGTCGTCTACTCCGAGTTGCTTACCAATTCAAGTTCCAGAATCTGCAAATGATTTTTTCCGACCAATGACAATTGAAGAATTGGTTCAGCAGCCTAGTCGCGAACTTCTTACTTTTCTTGATCCGAGACGTCAAGGAAACTCGACATGGTAAATTTTCTATAAATATATTTAAAATAATTATTTTAATGTTATTCTATAATTATATTTAAAATAATTACTTAAACGCTATTGTAATAAAAATTCGTAGGTTTGGTATTTCAAACAATAGAATAATCAAATCTATATTAAAGATGCTTCATTTTCTTTTGAACAAACCATATACCGAATTTTGAGATATTCCATACGAAGAACGTCAGATTTGGTTCAGGATGTTTGCGGTATGTTATTTAAATTTTAAATATATAATTATTTTAAATAGTTTTTAATAATATTTTTTAGTAATATATACTAAAATTTCACAGCAAAAATTTACATGGGATCCCATGAACACAAAATTGGTGGAAGAAGCTTTCGAAAAAGAGGTTGCAGTACAATTTTCCCGCCACATGAACGAATGGAAAAAAAAATGGAAAAAAGAAAAAGATAAACCAAGAGGGTTGAATGTGTCGGTTTGGAACGACTTTATTCGTTATTGGGAATCTTCCAGCGCTGAGGTCATCTCGAAAACTAATTCGAGAAACCGGAAGAGGGATCGAGGAGGCAAAGGCATTTATATTCACAATGCCGGATCAACTAGTTTTCTGAGACGAGCCGATCAATTGGTAAATTAATTATTATATTAATTATTTATTATTATTTAAAAATTTTAAAATTATTAATTTAGAATTTTTTTGTTTTTAGGCACAAGAAATTGGAGCGCCTCCCAATCACTTGCAACTTCTCGAGGACGTCCACACGAACAAAAAGACTGATCGTATCCAAGATGGTCTCGTTAGTGAGATCATCGAAAAAGTAAAAAAGAAAAAAGTGATATTCTAACCCAGCAATCTCAAGTTGGTTCTTCATCCTCGGTCGTCGAATTACCTCGTTCTGAGATTAACGATCTCGTTCTTGATGTAAGTTTATTTTTTTTTAAATATATAATTAATATTATAATAATTTTCATTAAATTTTCTAATATTATTTTTTATTTTTACAGGAAGTACGATTTTCAAAAGGTGGTCATCCAGGACTCGGGAGAGTTGTAGATACCGGTGGCGCAACATCTGCAGTTAGAAACGAGGAAAATAAGCAGCTAAAAGAAGAAATGGCATCTATGAAAATAGAGATGAATAATCTCAAAAATTTTGTAAAAAGAATAAAAAATAAATTGCCTGATGATTTTTTTCTCCTCCTTCTCCTCATGCCCCTCCTTTGTAAATTTGTAATTTAAAACAATTGTTTAATAATATTTATATTTATAATATTATTTTTATTAATTGTATGATTATTTTTAAAAATATTTACAAATATTAATTTAATTTAATAAAATAAAAAATTTATTAATTTATTTTTTCAATTAATTGGTGTTTTCCGATGGATTATGCCGTCGGAAATTGCCAACGACAGTTGTCGTCGGAAACGTGTTGAGATATCCCGACGGTTATAAACCATTGGGAAATATCATCGGACCAAATTCCTGATGGCCGAAGTCATAGGAAAATGTCCCTCGATTATTCGTCGGTAATTCCCGATGGCTGCGGACCATCGAATATCCGTCGGTATTTTCTGATGAAACATTTCCATCGAAAATCCGTCGGAAGTTTCTGACGGCACACTTAATCGCCAATCCGTCGGAAATTCCTGATAAATTACCGATGGAATCTAATTTCCGATGAAATAGTCCTGATGGACTATTGTCGTCGGAAATTTGTCGAGAATCTGTGTTACAGACGTGTTTCCGACGAATATGGCCGTCGGAAATGTGCTGTTTTCTTGTAGTGTATCTGCCAGTTAAAATGATCATTTTAAACTGATCAATGGTGCTTCTTGAGTAAAGGCTTATAAATGAAGCATAATGCATGGCATCACGCAGACTGGAATATATTGGATTATTTGGATGTTTTATCGCAGCTCTTTCAGTCTCAAATATTTTCACAATATAGAAAAGTGAGCTACCTTACCGTGGGTGTTGGATTCGAGTCTTTTTTAACTCTAATTCAAAACTTATGAATGATTTAGTGCGTATATGTCAATTTGATCGGCCAGTTAAAATGGTAATTCTAAACTGATCACTCGTGCTCGTTGAGAAAAGGTTATAAATAAAGCATAATGCCTGACATCACACAATTTAGGATACTTTAGATTACTTCGAGACTTTTTCATAACTCTTTTAGTCTCAAATGTTGTCAGAATATGGAACATTGAGCTCGCTTAACATGGGCGTTGAAATCGTGTCATTCTGAACTCTAAATAAACAATTACGGACGATTTAGTGCGTACATGTCATATTGATCAGCCAATTAAAAATGATCATTCTAAACTGATCAATTGTTCTCCTTTAGTAATGGCTTATAAATGAAGCATAATGCATTGAATCACACAGTTTGGGATACATTGGATTAGTTGGAGGCTTTTTCGTAGTTCTTTAAATTTCAAATGTTGTTACAATATGGAAAATTGAGCTAGCTTAGCGTGTGCGTTAGATTCGTGTCATTCTGAACTCTAAGTCAAATGTTACGGACGATTTAGGGAAAAATGATTGATTCCCATACAAACTTTCTTCGATTGGATGATGTATATATGAATTAGTAACCAATGCTAATATCTACACATACTATGTTTAAATTTGAATTCAATACACGAACTACTATTTCGCAGCTAAAACCAACATATTAACATAAACCGTTTATTTGCCGTCTAACTGTGCTGACTAGGACTCTACGTTGGAGTCATTTACAAAACGACACCGTTTCACATGAAAACGAAAACAGGATGAAACAACGTTTTTTCTCATTCTGACACTTAGCAAAATTGGAGAAAAATTGTGTGGAATAGAAACGACGTCGTTTCTTACAAGAGGAAAAACTTTGGTGAAGTAGAAATTGGCTAGGGTTTACGGGGAGAGGGAAATCGCGAATTAGGGTGAGTGAAATCGCGAAGAAGAAGAGAGAAAGTGTGCTCCCGTGAAATCTACGAGAACAAGAGTGTTATGCGAGAGAATCGAAACGAAAAGGCATCGACAGTTGGTGTGGGAGCTTCTCAATCGCATCCGATGAAGTAAGTCGATTTTTGTTCTGAAATTTGTAGATTTAGGATGAAATTAATAGTTTTTAGATGTGTGATTTCATATAGGAAAGTGCTAATGGTGATAGTTGATGGAAAAAGTTACGATTTATATAGTCTTGGAAAAAGTTACGATTTATGTCTACCAAGTGTTTGACAAAATACCTGAATGAATTTTTGAACTCGATTTTATTCAGTAACGAAGGGGAAGGGGAGAATTTAACTAAGTGTTGGAATGAGCAAAAATGACGCCGTTTCACTATGTGAAACGGCGTCGTTTTGTTAATTACGCCAACATGGCATCCTAGTCAGCACAGTTAGACGACAAATAAACGGTTTCTGTTAATTTGTTGGTTTTAGCTGCGACATATTAGTTCGTGTATTGAATTCAAATTTAAGCATAGTTTGTATAGATATTAGCATTGGTTACTAATTCGTGTATACATAATCCAATCTAAGAAAGTTTGTAGGGGAATCGGCCGTTTTTCCGACGATTTAGTGCGGTCATATCAAGTTGATCGGCCAGTTAAATCATCATTCTAAACTTGGCATTGGTGCTCTTTGATTAAATACTTATAAATGAAGCATAATGCATGCCATCACGCAGTTTGGGATAAATTGGATTACTTGGAGGCTTTTTCATTACTCTTTCAGTCTCAAATGTTGTCACAATATAGAAAATATAGCTAGCTTAAGGTGGGCATTGGACTCATGTCATTTTGAGCTCTAAATCAAAAGTTACGAACGATAAAGTGCGGATATGTCAAGTTGATCGGCATGTTAAAATGATCATTCAAAACTGATCATCGTTGCTCCTTAAGTAAAGGTTTATAAATGAAATATAATGCATGGCATCACGCAGTTTGGGATACATTGGATTACTTAGAAGCTTTTTCGTTACTCCTTCAGTCTCCAATGTTGTCACAATATAGAAAATTGAGCTAGCCTACCAAGGGCGATAGATTCGTCACATTCTGAACTTTAAATCAAAAGTTACGAACGATTTAGTGCGGACATGTCAAGTTTATTGGGCAGTTAACATGATCATTCTAAATTGATCATTGGTACTTCTAGAGGAAAGGCTTATAAATGAAGCATAATGCATGGCATCACGCAGTTTGAGATAGATTGGATTACTTGGAGGCTTTTTCGTAGCTATTTCTGTTTAAAATTTTGTCACAATATAGAAAATTCAGCTAGCTAAACGTGGGTGTTGGATTGGAGTCATTCTGAACTATAAATCAAAGGTGACGGATAGTTTAGTGCGGATATGTCAAGTTGATCGGCCTGTTAAAATGATCATTCTAAACAGATCATTGGGGCTCCTTGAGTAAAGACTTATAAATGAAGCATTATGCGTGGCATCACACATTTTGGGATAGATTGGATTACTTGGAGGCTTTGTCCAAGCTCTTTCACTCTCAAATGTTGTTAAAATATAGAATATTTGAGCTAGCTTAATCTGGGTGGGTGATTCGTGTCATTTTGAATCCTAAATAAAAAGGTATGGATGTTTAGTACGGACATGTCAAGTTGCTCAGCCAGTTAAAATAATCATTCTAAACTGGTCATTGGTGCTCCTTGAGTAAAGGCTTATAAATGAAGCAAAATGCATGACATCACTCAGTTTGGAATACATTGGATTACTTGAAGGCTTTTTCGTAGTTCTTTGAGTCTAAAATATTGTTACGATATGGAAAATTGAGCTAGCTTAAGGTGGGCGTTGGATTCGTGTCATTCTGAACTCTAAATCAAAAGTTACGGACGATTTAGTGCGGACATGTCAAGTTGATCGGCCAGTTAAAATAATCATTCTAAACTCGGAATTAGTGCTCCTTCATTAATGACTTGTAAATGAATCATAATGCATGGCATCACGCAGTTTGGAATACACTGGATTACTTAGATGCTTTTTTGTAGTTCTTTAAGTCTCAAATGTTGTTACAATATGAAAATTGAGCTAGCTTAGCGTGGGTGTTGGATTCTGTTCATTCGGAACTCTAAATCAAATGTTACGAAAGATTTATTGTGGACATGTCAAGTTGATCGGCAAGTTAAAATAATCATTCTAAACTTGGCATTGGTGCTCCTTGATTAAAGGCTTATAAATGAAGCATAATGCATGGCATTACGCAGTTTGGAATAGATTGGATTTCTTGGAGACTTTGTCGTAGCTATTTCGGTTTTAAATTTTGTCACAATATAGAAAACTGAGGTAGCTTAATGTGGGTGATTGATTCGTGATATTGTGAGCACTAAATCAAAACTTACAGACGATTTAGTGCATATATGTCAAGTTGATCGGCCAGTTAAAATGATCATTCTAAGCTGGTCATTGGTGCTCCTTTAGTAAATGCTTATAAATGAAGCATAATGCATGGCATCACGCAGATTGGAATAGATTGGATTACTTGGAGGTTTTGTCGCAGCTCTTTCAGTCTCAAATGTTATCACAATATTGAAAATTGAGCTAGATTAACGTGGATGGTTGATTCGAGTCATTTTTAACTCAAAATCAAAAGTTATGGATGGTTTAGTGTGGACATGTCAAGCTGATCGGCCAGTTAAAATGATCATTCTAAACTGATCATTGGTGCTCGTTGGCATCACGCAGTTTATGATACATTAGATTACTTCGAGGCTTTTTCATAACTCTTTTAGTCTCAAATGTTGTCAGAATATAGAACATTGAGCTCGCTTAACATGGGCGTTGGAATCGTGTCATTTTGAACACGGACGATTTAGTGAGTACATGTCATATTAATCGACCAATTAAAATAATCATTCTAAACTGATCATTGGTTCTACTTGAGTAATGGCTTATACATGAAGCATAATGCATTGAATCACGCAGTTTGGGATAAATTGGATTAGTTGGAGGCTTTTTTCGTAGTTCTTTCAATTTCAAATGTTGTTATAATATGGAAAATTGAACTAGCTTAAAGTGTGCTTTGGATTCGTGTCATTCTAAACTCTAAATCAAATGTTACGGACGATTTATTGCGGACATGTCAAGTTGATCGGCCAGTTAAAATAATCATTCTAAACTTGGCATTGGTGCTCCTTGATTAATGGCTTATAAATGAAGCAAAATGCATGGCATCACGCAATTAGGGATATATTGGATTACTTGGACGCTTTTTCGTAACTCTTTCAGTCTCAAATGTTGTCACAATATTGAAAATTGAACTAGCCTAAGGTGGGAATTGGACTCATGTAATGTTGAGCTCTAAATCAAAAGTTACGAACGATAAAGTGTGGATATGTCAAGTTGATCGGCCTGTTAAAAAAATCATTCTAAACTGATCATTGGTGCTCCTTGAGTAAGAACTTATAAATGAAGCATAATACATGGCTTCAGGCAGTTTGGGATACATTGGATTACGTGGAGACTTTGACATATCTCTTTCACTCATAAATGTTGTCACAATATTGAAAATTGAGCTAACTTAATGTGGACGTTGGATTCGTGTCATTCTGAACTTTAAATCAAAAGTTACGGATTATACTGCGCAGACATGTCAAGTTGTTCGGCATGTTAAAATGATCATGCAAAACTGATCGTCGGTGCTCATTTAGTAAAGGTTTATAAATGAAGCATAATGCATGGCATCACGTAGTTTAGGATACATTGGATTTCTTGGAGGCTTTTTCTTCACTCTTTCACTGTCAAATGTTGTCTCAATATAGAAAATTGACCTAGCCTAATGTGGGTGTTGGATTCATGTCATTCTGAACTCTAAATCAAAAGTTACAAACGATTTAGTGAAGACATGTCAAGTTGATCGGCCAGTTAACATGATCATTCTAAACTGATCATTGGTGCTCCTTGAGTAAAGGCTTATAAATGAAGCATAATGCATGGCATCACACAGTTTGGGATAGATTGGATTATTTGGAGGCTTTTTCATAGCTTATTTCTGTGTTAAATTTTGTCACAATATAGAAATTTCATCTAGCTAAATGTGGGTGTTGGATTCAAGTCATTCTGAACAATAAATCAAAGGTGACGGACGATTTAGTGCGGACATGTCATGTTGATCAGACAGTTAAAATGATCATTCTAAACTGAGTATTGCAGCTCATTTAGTAAAGGCTTATAAATGAAGCATAATGAGTGGTATCACGCTTTTGGGATAGATTATATTACTTGCAGGCTTTGTCCTAGCTGTTTCACTCGCAAATGTTGTCAAAATATAGAATATTGAGCTAGCTTAACGTGGGTGTTGTATTCGTGTCATTTTGAACTCTAAATCAAAAGTTATGCACGTTTAGTCGGATATGTCAAGTTGCTCGGCCAGTTAAAATGATAATTCCAAACTGATCATTGGTGCTACTTGAGTAAAGGCTTATAAATGAAGCATAATGCATGACATCACACAGTTTGGAATACATTGGATTACTTGGAGGCTTTTTCGTCATTCTTTCAGTCTCAAATGTTGTTACAATATGCAGAACTGAGCTAGCTTAGAGTGGGCATTGGATTCGTGTCATTCCGAACACTAAATGAAAAGTTATGAACGATTTAGTGTGGACATGTCAAGTTGATCGGCCAGTTAAAATAAGCATTCTCAACTTGGCATTGGTGATACTTGATTAATGGTTTATTAATGAAGCATAATGCATGGCATCACGAAGCTTGGGATACATTGGATTATTTGGAGGCCTTTTGTCAGTGCTTCAGCCTCAAATGTTGTCACAATATTGAAAACTGAGCTAGCATAACGTGGGCGTTAGATTCGTGTCATTCTGAATTCTAAATCAAAAGTTACGAACGATTTATTGCGGACATGTCAAGTTGATCGGTAAGTTAATATGATCATTCTATACTGATCATTGGTGCTCCTTGAGTAAAGGCTCTATACTGATCATTAGTGCTCCTTGAGTAAAGGCTTATAAATGAAGTATAATGCATGGGATCACGCTGTTTGGGATATATTGGATAAGTTGGAGGCTTTTTCATAGCTAGTTCTATGTTAAATTTTGTCACAATATAGAAAATTCAGCTAGCTAAACGTGGGCATTGGATTCAAGTCATTCTAAACTATAAATCAAAGGTGACAGAAGATTTAGTGTGAACATGTCAAGTTGATCTGCTAGTTAAAATGATCATTTTAAACTGATCATTTTAAACTGATCATTTGGGCTCCTTGAGTAAAGGCTTATAAATCAAGCAATATGCATGGCATCACGCATTTTGGGATAGATTGGATTACTTGGAGGATTTTTCCTAGCTCTTTCACTATCAAATGTTGTCAAAATATAGAATATTGAACTAGCTTAACATGTGTGGGTGATTCGTGTCATTTTGAACTCTAAATCAAAAGTTTTGGACATTTAGTACGGACATGTCAAGTTGCTCGGCCAGTTAAAATGCTCATTCTAAACTGATCATTGGTGCTCCTTGCGTAAAGGCTTATAAATGAAGTATAATGCATGGCATCACGCTGTTGGGATACATTGGATTATTTGAAGGCTTTTACGTAGTTCTTTCAGTCTCAAATATTGTTACAATACGGGAAATTGAGCTACCTTAGCATGGGCGTTGGATTCGTGTCATTCTGAACTCTAAATCAAAAGTTACGGACGATTTAGTGCAGACATGTCAAGTTGATCGGCCAGTTAAAATAATCATTCTAAACTTGGCATTGGTGCTTCTTGATTAAAGGCTTATAAATCAAGCAAAATCCATGGCATCACGTAGTTTGGGATATATTGGATTACTTGGAGGCTTTTTCGTAACTCTTTCTGATGAGGACATCAGGTCGTACATCCAGCCAGGAGACCAGACTGGCCGACCAGGAAGCTTGCCCGAGACAGCCGGGCCATCTGGCACGTCTGCCTGCCCAAGCGGTACCGCTGGACCTTCGACCAATAGGACCAGACCGACCAGCATTGCCGGCGGAGAGACCCAAGCATCCGGCACACTTGGTGGCAACGTGGATGACACCGCCGGTCGCCTTGGTGATGCCACCAACTCCGGGATCAAGTTGGCCGGTCCTGAAGACATACCGGCCAGTACCTCGCACAGTCCAGCCGGTACAGCCGATCCAGCCGAGTGCACGAGCATTTCAACTTCTACACAAGGAAACTCGGACCAGATAAGCTACCAGCTTCAGGAAATGCATCTAGAGGAAGTCTCCACACCAGTAGTGCCACCAGGAGCAATGACAAGGAGCAGATCAAGAGCCCTCTTCCACAAGACATTTTAGGAATAGGTCCTTTTTCGATTATACACTTTTGTATCTTTTCCTTTTGTGCACTTTTGTAAATTTTCCTTTTCTTATTTGAGTCAACCCTAGTAAGTCAAGCTGTCGAGCATATTAATAAGGCTCCTTTCAGCATTGTAGTTCGACAACCTTTTTGCTAATTAATAATTTTCTTACAAGTTTTCTCTCAAGAATCTTGTGCGCTTAGAACCTAGTTGAGACCAGCCCTCCTAGCTCTAAGTTTTTGATTTATCACGAGGTTCATCACCCCTCGTGTGGTTCACTTCACCCTTCCATCAAATACCAACCCAAAAACCCCTATCCAATAAGTCTAAGGTCGAGTTTCTCACCTAACCTTCTCCAAACAGCCCACGCGCATATAAGCCTTGAATCGAGGCTTGTATCATTTTGGTATCAGAGCTTAAAGCTCCTAAACCAGGTTGTTTATATCCTTTAGCTTGTATTGTTTCTTGTTCTTGCATTAGTTTAAGTTTCATTCCAGAAAATCAAAAAAATAACATCTAAGTTCATACCGAGTGCATCTAGTTCCTACGTGCATCACTAGGTTCTAGAATCATTCTTGCATTGCTATATTCGACTTTCCTTTTTGTTAGAATAATATTTCTATTATTTTTAAGTTAAATTAAAAGAAAAGAAAAAGAAAAGAAAAAGGAAAGAAAAGAAAATAGGAAAAATACCAAAAGATTTCGAATTGGACAGCTAGCAATAGTTGTCAAAAAATTTTTCTTTTATTCAAATCTCCATATTTTCGAATTTTCCATTCCTTAGAACTTTCCTTTTTGCATTTTTTCGAATCCCTTATAAAAAGAAAACCCTCCTAATAATTTAGAAGTATCATAACTTGTCTCCTTTCTTTGTAGCACACAATGGCAGAAGAAAATAGAGAAGCAACCGAAGCCATGATGGCCATGTTCACCACCCTCCAAACGCAACTTGCATCCATAGGCGAGAGATTGGAGAGAGTGGAGAGGCCTGTGAGATTCCAGGCTAGAGGCACGTGAGAGCTGAGCAAGACCATGCTGAGGGTCCTGAGCACCTTAGGACACGGCACGAACAGGAGGAGCCCCAGCCAGATGGAGATGAGGACACACAACCTCATAACTATCACCATAGGCCGAGAGGACCTCCACGGCAACCAGAGGCAGAAGATGATGGCTTTGAGCCATATGGTCTTCACCAGAGACCAAGAATGCCTCCTAGACATCATGAGGATGTAGATGAACACACCTACAACCGGGTAACTCATCCTGATGTTAAGCTAACTCCTCCAAGTTGTGCAGGAAAAGTAGACCCCGAGGCTTACCTAGATTGGGAGAGAAGAATGGATCATATCTTTGATCATTACAACCAACCAGGACATAGGAGAGTCTCAATGGCAGTAGCACGACTCACGGACAATGCCCTCATCTGGTGGGATCGTGAGGTATCTGACAGAAGGAGGAAAAGAATGAGGCCCATAGACTCATGGGTCGACATGAAGGATGTCATGCGACAAAGGTTTGTTCCACCTTACTTTCATAGGGACTTGCAATGTCGTTTTCGTACTCTTAAACAGGGTACCAGATCAGTAGAGGAGTGCTATGAACAGTTCGAGAAGCTAAGGAACAGATTGGAGCTCAATGATGATGAAGAAGCATTGATGGCACAATTCTTGGATGGACTCCAAGAAAGAATCAGCCGCAAGGGGGAAAGGCAAATCTACAATGACTTCAAAGACTTGTTCCACCTATCTGTCCAGGCTGAGCAGCACATCAAACGTAGGAGCCAAGACATCCGCAGCAAGCC
>JAEVFF010000656.1:245102-263162 GCA_018901945.1 Pugionium dolabratum
TTAATCCAATATTTCGTAAACTGCTTCATGTCATGCATTATGTTTCATTAATAAGCCTTTACTTAATGAGCACCAATGATTAGTTTAGAATGATAACTTTATCTAGTCGTTCAAGGTGACATGTCCGCACGAAATTGCCCGTAACTATTGGTGCAACGCCCAAAATGACATGAATCCAATGTTCACGTTAATCTCGCCCAATTTTCTATAGTGTGACAAAATTTTAAGACTGAAATAGCTATAATAAAGCTTCCAAGTAATCGAATCATATTTCAAACAGGGTGATGCCATGCATTATGCTTGATTAATAAGCCTTTACTAAGTGAGCACCAAGTATCATTTTAGAATGATCATTTTAACTGTCCGATAAACTTGACATGTCCGCACTAAATTATCTATTACTTTTGTTCACAGTTCACAATGACACGAATCCAACGCCCACATTAAGGTAGCTCATTTTTCTATATTGGAAATAAATTTAAGACTAAAACAGCTATGAAAAAGCCTCCAAGTAATCCAATCGATCGCAAACTGGTTGATGGCATGCATTATGTTTCATTAATAAGCCTTTACTCAATGAGCACAAATGATTACTTTAGAATGATCATTATATTTAGTCATTCAACTTGACTTGTACGACAAAATCACCTGTAACTATTGATTCAACGCTTAAAATGACACGAATCCAATGTCCACGTTAATCTCGCCCAATTTTATATAGTGTGACAAAATTTTAAGACTGAAATAGCTATAATGAAGCTTCCAAGCAATCTAATCATATCGCAAACTAGGTGATGCCATGCATTATGCTTGATTAATAAGCCTTTACTCAATAAGCACCAAGTATTAGTTTAGAATGATCATTTTAACTGACCGATCAGCTTGACATGTTCGCACTAAATTGTTTATAACTTTTGTTCACAGTTAACAATCACACAAATCCAACGCCCACATTAAGGTAGCTCAATTTTCTATATTGTGAATAAACTTAAGACTGAAATAGCTACGATAAAGCCTCCAAGTAATCCAATCCATTGCAAACTGCTTGATGTCATGCATTATGCTTCATTAATAAACCTTTACTCAATGAGCACCATTGACCTGCTTAGAATGATCATTTCAACTAGCTGGTCAACTTGAACTGTCCGCACGAAATTGTCGGTAACTTTTAATTCAGAACTCAAAATGACACGAATCCAATGCCCACGTTAAGGTAGCTCATTTTTCTATAGTGTGACAAAATTTAAGACTAAAATAGCTATGAAAAAGACACCAAGTACTCGAATCTATTGCAAATAGGGTGATACCATGTATTATGCTTGATTAGAAAGCCATTATTCAATGAGCACCACCGATCAGTTTAAGATGATCATTTTAACTTTCCGATCAGCTTGACATGGCCACACTAAATTGTCTATAACTTTTGATACAGAGTTAAGAATTACACGAATCCAACGACTAGGTTAAGGTAGCTCAATTTTCTATATTGTCAAAACATTTAAGATTGAAATAGCTTTGACAAAGCCTTCAAGTAATCCAAATTATCTCAAACTGCTTAATGCCATGCATTCTGCTTCATTAATAAGCCTTCAATTAATGAGCACCAATGATTAGTTTAGAATCATCATTTTAACTAGTCGGTCAACTTGACATGTTCGCACGAAATCGCCCGTAATTATTGATTCAAAGCTCAGAATGACACGAATCCAATGCCCACGTTAATCTTGCTGAATTTTCTATAGTGTATCTAAATTTAAGACTGAAATAGCCAAGAAAAAGCTTCCAAGTAATCGAATCTATCACAATCAGGGTGATGCCATGCATTATGCTTGATTGATAAGTCTTTACTCAATGAGCAGCAATGATCAATTTAGAATGATCATATTAATTGGCCCATCAGCTTGACATGTACGCACTAAATCGTCTATAAATTTTGTTCATAGTTCACAATGACACGAATCCAACGCACACATTAAGGTAGCTCAATTTTCTATATTGTGAATAAATTTAACACTAAAACAGCTATGACAAAGCCTCCAATTAATCGAATATATCGCAAACTGCTTCATGTCATGCATTATGTTTCATTAATAAGCCTTTACTCAATGAGCACCAGTGATTAGTTTAGAATGATAACTTTATCTAGTCGTTCAAGGTGACATGTCCGCATGAAATCGCCCGTAACTATTGATGCAACGCCCAAAATGACCCGAATCCAATGTTCACGGTAATCTCGCCCAATTTTCTATAGTGTGACAAAATTTTAAGACTGAAATAGCTATAATAAAGCTTCCAAGTAATCGAATCATATTGCAAACAGGGTGATGCCATGCATTATGCTTGATTAATAAGCCTTTACTAAGTGAGCACCAAGTATCATTTTAGAATGATCATTTTAACTGTCCGATAAACTTGACATGTCCGCACTAAATTATCTATTACTTTTGTTCACAGTTCAAAATGACACGAATCTAATGCCCACATTAAGGTAGCTCATTTTTCTATATTGGAAATAAATTTAAGACTAAAACAGCTATGACAAAGCCTCCAAGTAATCCAATCGATCGCAAACTGGTTGATGGCATGCATTATGTTTCATTAATAAGCCTTTACTCAATGAGCACAAATGATTACTTTAGAATGATCATTTTATTTAGTCATTCAACTTGACTTGTACGCACAAAATCACCTGTAACTATTGATTCAACGCTTAAAATGACACGAATCCAATGTCCACGTTAACCTCGCCCAATTTTATATAGTGTGACAAAATTTTAATACTGAAATAGCTATAATGAAGCTTCCAAGTAATCAAATCATCTTGCAAACTAGGTGATGCCATGCATTATGCTTGATTAATAAGCCTTTACTCTATAAGCACCAAGTATTAGTTTAGAATGATCATTTTAACTGACCGATCACCTTAACATGTTCGCACTAAATTGTTTATAACTTTTGTTCACAGTTAACAATCACACGAATCCAACGCCCACATTAAGGTAGCTCAATTTTCTATATTGTGAATAAATTTAAGACTGAAATAGCTACGATAAAGCCTCCAAGTAATCCAATCAGTTGTAAACTGCTTGATGCTGCATTATGCTTCATTAATAAACCTTTACTCAATGAGCACCATTGACCTGCTTAGAATGATCATTTCAACTAGTTGGTCAACTTGAACTGTCCGCACGAAATCGTCAGTAACTTTTAATTCAGAACTCAAAATGACACGAATCCAATGCCCACGTTAAGGTAGTTCATTTTTCTATAGTGTGACAAAATTTAAGACTAAAATAGCTATGAAAAAGACTCCAAGTACTCGAATCTATTGCAAATAGGGTGATACCATGTATTATGCTTGTTTAGAAAGCCATTATTCAATGAGCACCACCGATCAGTTTAAGATGATCATTTTAAGTTTCCGATCAGCATGACATGTCCACACTAAATTGTCTATAACTTTTGATACAGAGTTAAGAATTACATGAATCCAACGACTAGGTTAAGGTAGCTCAATTTTCTATATTTTCAAAACATTTAAGATTGAATAGCTTTGACAAAGCCTTCAAGTAATCCAAATTATCTCAAACTGCTTAATGCCATGCATTCTGCTTCATTAATAAGCCTTCAATCAGTGAGCACCAATGATTAGTTTAGAATCATCATTTTAACTAGTCGGTCAACTTGACATTTCTGCACGAAATCGCCCGTAACTATTGATTCAGAGCTCAGAATGACACAAATCCAATGCTCACGTTTAGCTCGCTCAAACTTCTATAGTGTGACAAAATGTAAGAGTGAAATAGCTATGAAAAAGCCTCCAAGTAGTCGAATTTGTTGCAAACAGCGTGATGCCATGCATTATGCTTGATTAATATGCCTTTACTCAATGATCACCAATGATCAGTTTAGAATGATCATTTTAACTGGCCGATGAGCTTGACATGTCCTCACTAAATCATGAATAACTTTTGATTCAGAGATAAAAATGACACGAATCCAACGCCCACGTTAAACTAACTCAATTTTCTATATTATATGAAAACTAAAGACTGAAATAGCTACAACAAAGCCTCTAAGTACTTGAATCTATCGAAAACTATGTGATGTCATGCATTATGCTTCATTAATAATCATTTACTCAATGAACACCAATAATCAGTTTAAAATGATCAATTTAATTGGCAAATCAACTTAACATATCCGCACTAAATCGTCTATAACTTTTGATTGAGAGCTCAGAATGACAAGAATCCAACGCTCACATTAATCTAACTCAATTTTCTATATTGTTAAAAAATTTAAAACTGAAATAGCTACAACAAAGCCTCCAAGTAATCTAATCTACCGTAAACTGCTTGATGATATGCATTATGCTTCACTAATAAGCCTTTACTCAATGAGCACCAATAATTAGTTTATAATGATCATTTTAACTAGTCGGTCAACCTGACATCTCCGCACAAAATCGCCTGTAACTATTGATTCAGAGCTCGGAATGACAGGAATCCAATGCTCACGTTAAGCTCACTCAAATTTCTACAGTGTGAAAAACTTTAAGATTGAAATAGCTATGAAGAAGCCTCCAAGTAATCGAACCTATTGCAAACAATGTGATGCCATGCATTATGCTTGATTAGTAAGCCTTTAATCAATGAGCACCAATGATCAATTTAGAATGATTATTTTAACTGGCCGATCAGCTTGACATGTCCGCACTAAATCGTGTATAACTTTTGATTTAGAGCTAATAATGACAGGAATCCAATGCCCACGTTTTTGTGTGAAAGTTTAAGTCTGAAATAGCTACAACAAAGCTTCCAAGTACTTGAATTTATCATAAACTGTGTGATGTCACGCATTATGCTTCACTAATAAGCATTTACATAATGAGCACCAATGATCAGTTTAAAATGATCATTGTGATTGGTAGATAAGCTTGACATGTCCGCACTAAATCGTCTATAAATTTTAATTCAGAGCTCAGAATGATACGAATCCAATGGTCACGTTAAGCTAACTCAATTTTCTATATTGTGAAAAACTTTAAAACTGAAATAACTATGACAAAGCCTCCAAATAATCCAATCTATCGTTAACTGCTTGATGCCATGCATTATGCTTCATTCATAAGCCTTTACTCAATGAGCACCAATGATTAGTTTAGAATGATCATTTTAACTAGTCGGTCAACTTGTCATGTCCGCAAAAAATCGCCCGTCTCTATTGATTCAGAACTCAGAATGACTCGAATCCAATACTTACTTTAAGCTCGCTCAAATTTCTATAGTGTGACAAAATTTAAGACTGAAACAGCTATGACAAAGCTTCCAAGTAATGCCATCGTGATGCCATGCATTATGCTTGAATAATAAGCCTTTACTCAATGAGCACCAATGATCAGTTTAAAATGATCATTTTAACAAGCCAATCATCTTGACATGTCCGCACTAAATCATCTATAACTTTTGATTCACGCTAATAATGACACAAATCCAACGCTCACGTTAAACAAACTCAATTTTCTATATTGTGTGAAAATTTAAGAGTGAAATAGCTACAACAAAGCCTCCAAGTACTTGAATCTATCCTAAACTGTATTATGTCATGCATTATGATTCATTAATAATCCTTTACTCAATGGGCACCAATGATCAGTTTAGAATGATCATTTCAATTGGCAGATAAACTTGATAGATCTGTACTAAATTGTCTATAACCTTTGATTCAGAGCTCAGAATGACACGAATCCAACGCTCACATTAAGCTAACTGAATTTTCAATATTGTAAAAAAAAATTTAAGATTGAAATAGCTACGAAAAAGCCTCCATGTAATCGAATATCTCGCTAACTGCGTGATGCCACACATTATGCTTCATTAATAAGCCTTTACTCAATGAGCACCAATGATTAGTTTAAAATTATCATTTTAACTAGTTGGTCAGCTTGACATGTCCGCATGAAATCGCCCGTAACTATTGATTTAGAGCTCAGAATGAAGCGAATGCAATGCTCACGTTAAGCTACCACAAACTTCAATAGTGTGACAAATTTAAGACTGAAATAGCTATGACAAATCCTCCAAGTAATCAAATCTATTGCAAACAGCATGATGCCATGCATTATGCTTGATTAACATGCCTTCACTCAATGAGCACCATTGATCAGTTTAAAATGATCATTTTAACTGGCTGATCAGCTTGATATGTCCGCACTAAATCGTGTATAACTTTTGATTCAGAGCTAAGAATGACACGAATCAAACGGCCACGTTAAACTAACTCAATTTTCTATATTTTGTGAAAATTCAAAACTGAAATAGCTACAACAAAGCCTCCAAGTACTTGAATCTATCGCCAACTGTGTGGTGTCACGCATTATGCTTCATTAATAAGCATGTACTCAATGAGCACCAATGATTAGTTTGGAATGATCATTTTAATTGGCAGATCAACTTGACATGTCCGCACTAAATCGTATATTTTCGATTCAGCGCTCAGAATGACACGAATCCAATGCTCACGTTAAGCTACCTCAAATTTCTGTATTGTGAAAAAAAAATTTAATACTGAAATAGCTAAGACAAAGCCATCAAGTAATCCAATATATCGCAAACTGCTTGATGACATGCATTATGCTTCGTTCCTAAGCCTTTACTCAATGAGCACCAATTAATAGTTTAGAATGATCATTTTAACTAGTCGGTCAACTTGACATGTCTACACGAAATCGCCCGTAACTCAGAGCTCAGAATGAGACGAATCTAATGCTCACGTTAACCTCGCTCAAATTTCTATAGTGTGAAAAAATTTAAGACTAAAATAGCTATGACAAAGCCTCCAAGTAATAGAATCTATCGCAAACATCCTGATGCCAAGCATTATGCTTGATTAATAAGCCTTTACTCAATGAGCACCAATGGCAGCTTAGAATGATCATTTTAACTGGCAGATCAGCTTGTCATGTCCGCACTAGATCTTCAATAACGTTCGATTCAGAGTTTAAAATAACACAAATCCAACACCAAGGTTAAGCTTAATTTTCTATATTGTGAAAAAAATTTAAGACTAAAATAGTATGACAAATCCTCCAAGTAATCCAATCTATCGCAAACTGGTTGATGCCATGCATTATGCTTCATCAATAAGCCTTTACTCAATGAGCACCAATGATTAGCTTAGAATGATCATTTTAACTATTCGGTCCACTTGACATGTTTGCACGAAATCGCCCATAATTATTGATTCAGGGCTCAGAATGACATGAATCCAACGCCCTCGTTAATCTCGCTCAATGTTCTATAGTGTGACAAAATTTAAGACTAAAATAGCCAAGACAAAGCTTTCAAGTAATCGAATCTATTGCAAACATGGTGATGCCATCCATTATGCTTGATTAATAATCCTTTTCTTAATGAGCACCAATGATCAGTTTAGTATGATCATTTTAACTTTCCGATCAGCTTGAAATGTCCGCACTAAATCATATGTAACTTTTGATTCAGAGTTTAGAATGACACGAATCCAACACCCACATTAAGCTAGTTCAATTTTCTATATTGTGAAAAAATTTAAAACTTAAATAGCTACGACAAAGCTTACAAGTAATCCAATCTATCGCAAACTAATCGATGCCATGCGTTATGGTTCATCAATAACCCTTTACTCAATCAGCACCAATGATTTTTTTAAAATGATCATTTTAACTATTCAGTCAACCTAACATATCCGCACAAAATCGCCCGTAACAATTGATTCAAAGCTCAGAATGACACGAATCCAATGCTCACATTAAGCTCGCTCAAATTTCTATAGAGTTACAAAATGAAAGACTGAAATAGCTAAGAAAAATCCTTTAAGTAATTGAATCTATCGCAATCATCGTGATGCCATTTATTATGCTTGACTAATAAGCCTTTACTGAATGAGCTCTAAGGACAACTTAGAATGATCATTTTAACTCGCCGATCAGCTTGACATGTCCGCACTAAATCATCTATAACTTTTGATTCAGCGCTAAGAATGACCCGAATCCAACGCCCACGTTAAACTACCTCAATTTTCTATATTTTTTGAAAATTTAAGACTGAAATACCTACAACAAAGCCTCCCAGTACTTGAACCTATCGTAAACTGTGTGATGTCAAGCATTATGCTTCATTAATAAGACTTTACTCAATGAGAATCAATGATCAGTTTATAATGATCATTTTATTTGTTAGATCAACATGACATTTCCGCACTTCTACAACTTTTTATTCAGTGCTCATAATGACACGAATCCAATCCTCACGTTAAGCTAACTCAATTTTTGATATTTTGAAAAAATTTAAGACTGAAATAGCTATGAAAAAGCCTCCAAGTAATCCAATCTATCGCAAACTACTTCATGCCATGCATTATGCTTCATTAATAAGCTTTTAGTCAATGAGCACCAATGATTAGTTTAGAATAATCATTTTAACTAGTCGGTCAACTTGAAATGTTCGCACAAAATCCCCCATAACTTTGATTTAGAGCTCAGAATGAGATGAATCCAATGCTCACGTTAAGCTCGCTCAAACTTCTATAGTGTGACAAAATTTAAGACTTAAATAGCTATGACAAAGCCTCCAACTAATGGAATATGTTGCAAACAGTGTGATCCCATGCATTATGCTTGATTAATAAGCCTTTACTCAATGAGCACCAATGATCTATTTAGAATGATCACTTTAACTGGCCGATCAGCTTCACATGTCCGCACTAAATCATATATAACTTTTGATTCAGAGCTAAGAATGACCCAAATCCAATGCCCACATTAAACTACCTAAATTTTCTATATTGTGAAAAACTTTAAGACTAAAATAGGTACGACAATGCCTCCTAGTAATCCAATCTATTGCAAACTGGTTGATGCCATGCATTATGCTTCATTAATAACCCTTTACTCAATGAGCACCAATGATTAGTTTAGAATGATCATTTTAAATTTCCGATAAACTTTTGATTCAGAGTTTAGGGTTTAGGGTTTAGGATTTATGGTTTAGGGTTTAGGGTTTAGGGTTTAGGGTTTAGGGTTTACGGTTTAGGGACACGAATCTAACACCCACATTAAGGTAGCTCAGTTTTCCATATTGTGAAAAAATTTAAACTGAAATACCTTCGACAAAGCTTCCAAGTTATCCAATCTATCGCAAACTGATAGATGCCATGCATTATGCTTCATTAATAAGCATTCACTCAATGAGCACAAATGATTAGTTTAAAATGATCATTTTAACTAGGTTGCCAACTTGACATGTCCCCACAAAATCGCCAGTAATAATTGATTCAGAGTTCAGAATGACACGAATCCAATGCTCACATTAATCTCGTTCAAATTTCTATAGTGTGACAAAATTTAAGACTGAAATAAATTAGACAAAGTCTCCAAGTAATCGAATCTATGGCAAACATCGTGATGCCATGCATTATGCTTGACTAATAAGCCTTTACTCAATGAGCACCAATGACAGTTTAGAATGATCATTTTAACTCGCCGATCAGCTTGACATATCCGCACTAAATCATGTATAACTTTTGATTCAGCGCTAAGAATGATATGAATCCAATGCCGCCCACGTTAAACTACCTCAATTTTCTATATTATGTGAAAATTTAAGACTGAAATAGCTAGAACAAAGTCTCCAAGTACTTGAACCTATTGCAAACTGTGTGATGTGAAGCATTATGCTTCATCAATAAGCTTTTACTCAATGAGCATCAATGATCAGTTTAGAATGATCATTTTAATTGTTAAATCAACTTGACATGTTCGCACTTAATCGTCTACAACTTTTGCTTCAGAGCTCAGAATGACACGAATCCAATACTCACGTTAACCTAACTCAATTTTCTATATTGTGAAAAAATTTAAGACTGTATAAGCTATGAAAAAGCCTCCAAGTAATCCAATCTATTGCAAACTGCTTCATGCCATGCATTATGCTTCATTAATAAGCTTTTAATCAATGAGCACCAATGATTAGTTTAGAATGATCATTTTAACTAGTCGGTCAACTTGAAATGTTCGCACGAAATCGCTCGTAACTATGGATTTAGATCTCTGAATGACACGAATCCAATGCTCACGTTTAGCTCGTTCAAACTTCTATAGTGTGACAAACTTTAAGACTGAAATAGCTATGACATAACCTCCAAGTAATCTAATCTATTGCAAACAGTGTGATGCCATGCATCTTGCTTGATTAATAAGCCTTTACTCAATGAGCACCAATGATCAGTTTATAATGATCATTTTAACTGGACGATCATCTTGACATGGCCACACTAAATCGTGTATAACTTTTGATTCAAAGCTAAGAATGACCCGAATCCAATGCCCACATTAAACTATCTCAATTTTCTATATTGTGTGAAAATTTAAAACTGAAATAGATTCAACAAAGCCTCCAAGTACTTGAATCTATCGCAAACTGTGTGATGTCATGCATTATGCTTCATTAATAAACCTTTACTCAATGAGCACCAACGATCAGTTTAGAATGATAATTATAATTGGCAGATCAACTTGACATGTCCGCACTAAATCTTTTATAACTTTTGATTCGTGGCTCAGAATAACACGAATCCAACGCTCATGTTAAGCTAACTCAATTTTCTATATTGTGAAAAAATTTAAGACTGACATAGCTATAACAAAGCCTCCAAGTAATCCAATCTATCGCAAACTGTTTGATGGCATGTATTATGACTCATTCATAAGCCTTTACTCAAATAGCACCAATGAATAGTTTAGAATGATCATTTTAACTAGTCGGTCAACTTTACATGTTTGCACGAACACGCCCGTAACTATTGATTCAGAGCTCAAAATTACACGAATCTAATGTTCACGTTAAGCTCGCTCAAATTTCTATAGTGTAACCAAATTTAAGACGGAAAGAGATATGACAAAGCCTCTATGTAATCGAATATATTGCAAACAGTGTGATGCCATGCATTATGCTTGATTAATAAGCCTTTACTCAATGAGCACCAATGATCAGTTTAAAATGATTATTTTAACTCGTAGATCAGCTTGATATTTCCGCACTAAATCGTCTACAACTTTTGATTTAGAGCTAAGAACGATACGAATCCAACGCCCACGTTCAACTACCTTAATTTTTCTATATTGTGTGAAAACTTAATACTGAAATAGCTATAACAAAGACTCCAAGTACTTGAATCCATCGCAAAATGTGTGATGTCATGCATTATGCTTCATTGATAAGCCTTTACTCAATGAGCACTAATAATCAGTTTAGAATGATCATTTTAATTAGCAGATTAACTTAACATATCCGCACTAAATCATCTATAACTTTTGATTTAGAGCTCATAATAACATGAATCCAACGGCCACGTTAAGCTAACTCAGTTTTCTATATTTTGAAAAAATTTAAGACTGAAATAGCTACGACAAAGCCTCCAAGTAATTCAATCTATCGCAAACTGCTTGATGGCATGTATTATGCTTCATTAATAAGCATTTACTCAACGAGCACCAATGAATAATTTAGAATAATCATTTTAACTAGTCGGTCAACTTGACATATCCGCATAAAATCGCCAATAACTATTGATTCAGAATTCGGAATGACAGGAATCCAATGCTCACGTTAAGCTCACTCAAATTTCTATAGTGTGACAAAATTTAAGATTGAAATAGCTATGAAAAAGCCTCCAAGTAATCGAATCTGTTGCAAACAGCATGATGCCATGCATTATGCTTGATTAGTAAGCCTTTAATAAATGAGCAAGAATGATCAGTTTAAAATGATCATTTTAACTGAGCGATCTGCTTGACATGTCCGTACTAAGTCATCAATAACTTTCAATTCAGAGTTCAGAATGACACGAATCCAACGTCCTGCTTAAGGTAGCTCAATTTTCTATATTTTGGAAAAATTTAATACTCAAATTGCTACAAGAAAGCCACCAAGCAATCCAATCTATCGCAAACTACTTGATGCCATGCATTATGCTTCATTAATAAGCCTTTAATCAAGGAACACCAATGATTATTTTAGACTGATCATTTTAACTAGTCGGTCAACTTGATATGTCCGCACGAAATCGCCCGTAACTATTTATTCAGAGGTCAGTGACACGAATCCAATGCTCACGTTAAACTTGCTCAAATTTCTATGTTTTTTTGAAAATTTAAAACTGAAATAGCTACAACAAAGCCTCCAAGTACTTGAACCTATCGTAAACTGTGTGATGTCAAGCATTATGATTAATCAATAAGCCTTCACTCAATGAGGAGCAACGATCAGTTTAGAATGATCATTTTAATTGTTAGATCAACTTGACATGTTCGCACTAAATCGTCTACAACTTTTGATTCAAAACTCAGAATGACAGGAATCAAATACTCACGTTAACCTAACTCAATTTTCTATATTGTGAAAAAATAAGACTGAATTAGCTATGACAGAGCCTCCAAGTAATCCAATCTATTGCAAACTGTTTCATGCCATGCATTATGCTTCATTAATAAGCTTTTAGTCAATGAGCACCAATGATTGTTTTAGAATGATCATTTTAACTAGTCGGTCAACATGAAATGTTCGCACGAAATCGCCCGTAACTATGGATTTAGAGCTCAGAATGACACGAATCCAATGCTCACGTTAAGCTCGCTCAAACTTCTATAGTGTGACAAAATTTTGAGACTGAAATAGCTATGACATAACCTCCAAGTAATCGAATCTATTGCAAACAGCGTGATGCCATGCATCTTGCTTGATTAATAAGCCTTTACTCAATGAACACCAATGATCAGTTTAGAATGATCATTTTAACTGGACGATCAGCTTGACATGTCCGCACTAAATCGTGTATAACTTTTGATTCGGAGCTAAGAATGACCCGAATACAATGCCCACATTAAACTATCTCAATTTTCTATATTGTGTGAAAATTTAAAACTGAAACAGCTATACCAAAGCCTCCAAGTACTTGAATCTATCGCAAACTGTGTGATGTCACGCATTATGCTTCATTAATAAGCCTTTACTCAAGGAGCACCAATGATCAGTTTAGAATGATCATTTTAATTGGCAGATCAACTTCACATGTCCGCATTAAATCATCTATAACTTCTTATTCAGAGCTCAGAATGACACGAATCCAAAGCTCATGTTAAGCTAACTCAGTTTTCTATATTGTGAAAAAATTTAAGAATGACATAGCTATAACAAAGCCTCCAAGTAATCCAATATATTGCGAACTGTTTGATGGCATGCATTATGACTCATTCATAAGCCTTTACTCAATGAGCACCAATGAATAGTTTAGAATGATCATTTTAACTGGTCTGTCAACTTTACATGTCTGCACGAACACGCCCGTAACTATTTATTCAGAGCTCAGAATGACACGAATCTAATGGTCACGTTAAGCTCGCTCAAATTTCTATAGTGTGACCAAATTTAAGACTGAAAGAGATATGACAAAGCCTCCAAGTAATCGAATCTATTGCGAACGGTGTGATGCCATGCATTATGCTTGATTAATAAGCTTTTACTCAATGAGCACCAATGATCAGTTTAGAATGATTATTTTAACTCGCAGATCAGCTTGACATTTCTGCACTAAATCGTCTACAACTTTTGATTTAAATCTAAGAATGACACGAATCCAACGCCCACGTTCAACTACCTTTATTTTTCTATATTGTATGAAAACTTAAGACTAAAATAGCTACAACAAAGACTCCAAGTATTTGAATCTATCGCAAAATGTGTCATGTCATGCATTATGCTTCATTAATAAGCCTTTACTCAATGAGTACCAATAATCAGTTTAGAATGATCATTTTAATTAGCATATCAACTTAACATATCCGTACTAAATCGTCTATAACTTTTGATTTAGAGCTCATAATAACATGAATCCAACGCCCACGTTAAGCTAACTCAGTTTTCTATATTGTGAAAAAATTTAAGACTGAAATAGCTACGACAAAGCCTCCAAGTAATCCAATCTATCGCCAACTGCTTGATACCATGCATTATGCTTCATTACTAAGCATTTACTCAATGAGCAGCAATGAATAGTTTAGAATGATCATTTTAACTAGTCGGTCAACTTGACATATCCACATAAAATCACCCATAACTATTGATTCAGAATTCAGAATGACAGGAATACAATGCTCATGTTAAGCTCACTCAAATTTCTATAGTGTGACAAAATTTAAGATTGAAATAGTTATGAAAAAGCCTCCAAGTAATCGAATCTGTCGCAAACAGCATGATGCCATGCATTATGCTTGATTAGTAAGCCTTTAATAAAGCACAAATGATCATTTTAGAATGATCATTTTAGAATGATCATTTTAGAATGATCATTTTAATTGGCCGATCTGCTTGACATGTCCGCACTAAGTCATCTATAACTTTCGATTCAGAGTTCAAAACGACACGAATCCAACGTCCTGCTTAAGGTAGCTCAATTTTCTGTATTGTGAAAAAATTTAATACTCAAATAGCTACGACAAAGCCTCCACATAATCCAATCTATCGCAAACTGCTTGATGCCATGCATTATGCTTCATTAATAAGCTTTTACTCAAGGAGCACCGATGATTAGTTTAGAATGATCATTTTAACTAGTCGGTCAACTTGATATGTCCGCACGAAATCGCCCGTAACTATTTATTCAGATGTCAGAATGACACGAATCCAATGCTCACATTAAACTTGCTCAAATTTTTATAGTGTGACAAAATTTAAGACTGAAATAGGTATGACAAATCCTACAAGTAATCGAATCTATCGCAAATAGCATGATGTCATGCATTATGCTTGATTAATAAGCCTTTACTCAATGAGCACCAATGATCAGCTTAGATTGATCATTTTAACTGGCCGATCATCTTGATATTTCCACATTAAATCGTCTATAACTTTTGATTCAGTGTTAAGAATGACACGAATTCAACGCCCACTAAACTATCTCAATTGTCTATATTGTGTGAAAATATAAGACTGAAATAGCTACAACAAAGCCTCCAAGTACTTGAACCTATCGCAAACTGTTTGATGTCAAGCATTATGCTTCATCAATAAGACTTTACTCAATGAGCATCAATGATCAGTTTAGAATGATTATTTTAATTGTTGAATCAACTTGACATGTTCGCTCTAAATCGTGTACAACTTTTGATTCAGAGCTCAAAATGACACGAATCCAATACTCACGTTAACCTAACTCAATTTTCTATATTGTGAAAAAATTTAAGACTGAAATAGCTATGACAACGCCTCCAAATAATCCAAACTATCGCAAACTACTTCATGCCATGCATTACGCTTCATTAATAAGCTTTTAGTCAATGAGCACCAATGATTAGTTTAGAATGATCATTTTAACTAGTCGGTCAACTTGAAATGCTCGCACGAAATCGCCCGTAACTATGGATTTAAAGCTTAGAATGACACAAATCCAATGCTCACGTTAAGCTCGCTCAAACTTCTATAGTGTGACAAACTTTAAGACTGAAATAGCTATGACAAAACCTCCAAGTAATCGAATCTATTGCAAACCGCGTGATACCATGCATTATGCTTGATTAATAAGCCTTTACTCAATGAGCACCAATGATCAGTTTAAAATGATCATTTTAACTGGCCGATCAGCTTCACATGTCCGCACTAAATCATGTCTAATTTTTTATTCTGAGCTAAGAATGACATGAATCCAACGCCCACATTAAACTACCTCAATTTTCTATATTATGTGAAAATTTAAAACTGAAATAACTACAACAAAGCCTCCAAATACTTGAATCTATCGCAAACTGTGTGATGTCACGCATTATGCTTCATTAATAAGCCTTTAGTCAATGAGCACCAATGATCAATTTAGAATGATCATTTTAATTGGTAGATCAACTTGACATGTACGCACTAAATCGTCTATAACTTTTGAGAATGACACGAATCCAACACTTATGTTAAGCTAAGTCAGTTTTCTATATTGTGTTCAAATTTAAGACTGAAATAGCTATAATAAAGCCTCCAAGTAATCCAATCTATCGCAAACTGCTTGATGACATGCATTATGACTCATTCATAAGCCTTTACTCAATGACCACCAATGAATAGTTTAAAAAGATCATTTTAACTTGTCGGTCAACTTTACATGTCTGCACGAACACGCCCGAAACTATTTATTCAAAGCTCAAAATGACATGAATCTAATGCTCACGTTAAGTTCGCTCAAATTTTTATATAGTGTGACAAAGTTTAAAACTGAAATAGCTATGACAAAGCCTCCAAGTAATCGAATCCACTGCAAACAGTGTGAGGTCATGCATTATGCTTGATTAATAAGCCTATATTCAATGAGCACAAATGATCGGTTTAGAATGATTATTTTAACGGGTCGATCAGCTTGACATGACCACAGTAAATCGTCTACCACTTTTGATTCAGAGCTAAGAATGACACGAATCCAACGCTCACGTTAAACTACCTCAATTTTCTATATTTTGTGAAAATTTAAAACTAAAATAGGTACAACAAAGCCTCCAATTACTTGAATCTATCGCAAGTTGTGTGATGTCATGCATTACGATTCAATAATAGGCCTTTGCTCAAAGAGCACCAATGATCAGTTTAGAATGATCATTTTAATTGGCAGGTCAACTTGATATGTCCACACTAAATCGTCCATAACTTTTGATTCAGAGCTCCGAATGACACGAATCCAATGCTCACGTTAACCTAACTCAATTTTCTATATTGTGAAAAAAAATTAAACTGAAATAATTACGAAAGAGCCTCCAAATAATCTAATCTGTCGCAAACTGCTTGATGCAACGCATTATGCTTCATTAATAAGCCTTTACTCAATAAGCACTAATAATTAGTTTAGAATGATTATTTTAACTAGTCGGTCAACTTGGAATGTATGAACAAATTGGCCCGTAACTATTGATTGAGAGCTCGGAATGACATGAATTCAATGCTCACGTTAGGCTCGCTCAAATTTCTATAGTGTGACAAAATTTAATGCTCAAATAGCTAGGACAACGCCTCCAAGTAATAGAATCTATTGAGAACAGCATGATGTCATGCATTATGCTTGATTAGTAAGCCTTTACTCAATGAGCACAACTGATCAGTTTAAAATTGTCATTTTAACAGATCGATTTGCTTGACATTTCTGTATTAAATCGTCTATAACTTTTGATTCAGAGCTAAAAATGACACGAATCCAATGCCCACGTTAAACTATCTCAATTTTCTATATTGTGTGAAAATTTAATACTGAAATAGGTACAACAAGGCCTCCAAGTACTTGAATCTATCGCAAACAATGTGATGTCATGCATTATGCTTCAATAATAAGCCTTTACTCAATGATCACCAATGATCAGTTTAGAATGATTATTTTAGTTGGCAGATCAATTTGACATGTCCACACTAAATCGTCTATAACTTTTGATTCAGAGCTCAGAATGATACGAATCTAACGCTCACATGAAACTAACACAATTTTCTATATTGTAAAAAAATTTAATACTAAAATAATTATGACAAAGCCTTCAAGTAATCTAATCTATCACAAACTGCTTGATGACATGCATTATGCTTCATTAATAAGTCTTTACTCAATGAGCACTAATAATTAGTTTAGAACGATCATTTTAACTAGTTGTTCAACTTGAAATGCGCAAACAAATTCGCCCGTAACTATTGTTTCAGAGCTCGGAATGACATTAATCCAATGTTCACGTTAAACTCGCTCAAATTTCTAGTGTGACAAAATTTAATATTGAAATACCTATGACAACGCCTCCAAGTAATCGAATGGATTAAAAACAGCGTGATGTCATGCATTATGCTTGATTAGTAAGCCTTTACTCAATGAGCATAACTGATCAGTTTACAATGATCATTTTAACTGCTGGATCTGTTTGACATGTTTGCACTAAATCGTCTATAACTTTTGATTCAGAGCTAATAATGATACGAATCCAACGCCCACGTAAACTACCTCAATTTTCTATATTAT